>CAJPEX010007222.1:0-10435 GCA_905338405.1 Notodromas monacha | reverse complement strand
AAGAAACAGGTATCAATACTTGTTTCTTTCCTTCCTGAGACATTCCAAAAGGATTCAGGCCTCATTTGTGGCTCATTTCTGGTGGAGACTACATCTCAAGTAAGTCTCAGTGAAAGTTCTGATGGTGTTAATTTTTAATGTCCTGCTTTGTTTTCTTGATCTTTTTGGTGTCTAGGCATTTTCTTGTGTTAATTAAGGGCATTTTGAAGACCCTTTTTTCGTCCGTTGTGCTCCGTCGTCGTAATTATCGGGCGCGTAATTTTTGCGGAAAAGTCCGACGGCGTTCGGTTGTGAAGGCTTCAGATAGCCATAAAACGTCAGGGACTACAAAAACAACCAAGAACAAACCATTCAGCCCCCAAGAAACAAAATCATCAACAAAAATGAGCAAAAATGGGACTTCGCCTAGCAGTGACATCTACACTTCTTTGGGTAAGTTTTTGCACCAAAAATAGTGAAAAATGTGGAATTTTAAGACATTCAATATTTTTCTAGGCCTTGCTGGTGACTCAAGATGGTGAAACCAGTTCCTGTGCTGAAGTTGGAGGCAGGCTTGCCTGTGAAGATGTTTGTGAAGTTAGAAGACCAGCTCTTCACAAGTTCCAGGTGGATTTTGTTGGAGATTCCTTGGACTTGGACTGCATCAGATATAAGGGTCTGAAGGTGAGTTCTTCCTGCAAATGAAAAGGTAATCATGTATTTCATCCTTTTCTTTTTTAAATTTTCAGGAAGTCAGGTTATTCAACAGGACTTTCTGTTCAGGAAAAGTTCTGGGTATGGAAGAAATTGTGAGACCCTGGAGTCACTGTTTCTTCAAACATACAAGTAAGTTGCTAAAACATCACCTCAGTTCTTGGTTATTTAACTTTTCCAATTTTTCAGAGAAACAGAAAGCAGTCAAGGAGGAATCCAGGATTTCAAAACCTGTTCAGAAGACTTCAATGCACACCACAACATTGACAACACCACTGACTTCTTCAACTGTGCCAACCAGGCAAAGAATTTTTACCACAAGTCAATCTACAGCAGTACCTAGGGAGGAGAAGACTACAACAGTCCAGGAGCAAGACAACAGTGCTTTAAATAAAAATGATATTGTGCCTGAAACTCAATTAGAGCAAACAGTGGGGATGTTGCCTGTAGAGGAGGTGGTGTCGATAGAGGAGATCCCTTTCAGGACTACTAGGGGGACCCTGTCGGATATTGCAGAAAAATCTAAAAACTTGTCTATTTCACAACTGAATATTTCTGCAGGGTTCCCTGATGGTTCAGTTATCCATGCAGAGTTTCCACAGTGGTTACTGGAAACTTTAGTTTGGATAATTGGAGTATTGGGGGTTGGATCTCCCTTTGCAATACTCACAATCTGCTGTTGCAAAAGGATAAAATTGAAGGTGTGTAGTTTTTTGTGGTGGAAGGTTAGCCATGTTTCTAATGGGTTCTGGGCTTTTTGCTATTGCTGTGCTTCTTGTGTGCTGGGTTAAATTGTTAGAGGGAATCAAAGGCAGAAAATCAAATGGAAGAGGCGCCTCAGTCAGTTCTGAATCCCTTGTTTGAGGAATTGGAGATGGCTGAGGCTCCTTCTCTTGCCACAGTGAGGCCTTTGATGTCTTCTTTCAGTGAGTGTCTGTCACTGCTTGCTTGTTTTGCTTTGGCTTGACCTTCTTTTGTTATCAGGTCCAGTCCGAAGCCCTGTCCGGGGAAGAGTTGCTTGCCAGGTGGACTTGGCCTCTCCTTCGTGCTTGGGTGTTGGCGAAGATTCGTTCTAGCCACCCCACCTTCCGACGCACTCAACCTGGTTCTGGCCAGGTTGTTCGTAGTGGAAGCCTCTCCAGTTTTTATACTGTGGGAGAAGTCTAGTTTAGTCTTCGCGCGCATGTATTCGACGCGATTAGAGAGTTGATGTTGTTAGGAGGACATGAATAAAGATATGTTGATCCTCCATTCTTTGGATTTTTCTCTTTTTGTTTTCATCTTCCACAGCAAGTTTGGGCATTTCTCTTCGTCCAGGTGTTCGAGATCCTCTTTCAAGGAGTAAAAATAAGCAAGTATAAGGCAGTCACACACATATAGGTGTAAGTACACACAATCAAGCTGAATTTGGATAAAAGCATAAAACACACTTAAACATAAGCGAAATACCATACAATCCTAATCCCAAATCTAGTAGAGCCTTCAAGACTTTCAATAGGTGTTTTTGCGTATATCACTTGATTGCCATCAAACCTGTTGAAGCGCTAATTTGCAATCTTGGGTATTGAGGAGCCACTGGAGCACTCCTGGAGGGTATCAATTCAATATTTGCGCTTTCTATAATGTTGGCGTTTCTTCTGCGTCTTCGAATGATGACGTACCGTATCTTTGCGAAACACAAGTACATGATGCTGATTAGTATGATAGACAATAGTATTACTGACACTATCAGATAAATGTATCCATGATCTTGGAAATGAATTTGGAGTTCACTAATATCTTCGGCCACTGAACTTCGTGGTTTAAAGGCTGGAACTTCTTCCACAGCATTTATCTCCACGTTTTCGAGTTTGGGTAGAATTTCTTTAAATGGTCCGTTCACTAGAGTATATCTACAATTCTGATTAAATTTTAAGATACCAGAATACGGTAACTCGTATGAATTCTCAGACGCAGGAACTGTTCCATTTTCGTTTCCAGCACAATATTGAGTTACCCTTCCCTTGTCTGTATCTATGTATGCAAATTCATCCCTATCTAGTTGAACTACCATATTTTCAGGACTGACTATTGGTCTCATAGGACATGCCTCTTGAATTGCTTCTTCATTTTCTCCAATTTGGATCTTTCTAATGCATTCGCTGGCAGGTCTGATAGGGGCATGATTGGCTCTGCAAATTTGACAACCTGAATGTCCTATTCTTCTAAGGCACATGGGTATTTCTGTACCATGGGCTGCGTAATACTGCTTTCCTCTCTTTAACAGAAAGGGATGTTTAATCTCAGCTTGCAACCACTTTGGGGACCCTAAATAGGTTTCTCTGGCTATGGGAACTGCATGCACCCTTGAAACATGAATCACTTCGTCTGCAGAAATGACTGGTACGATTGTAATAATCTTGAGATGACACTCTCCGGCTGTGGCTGTCAGGTTGGCACAATTGAACGTTCCTACTGTTACTGGGTTTGACTTGATTATGTGAACCAAATCCGTTGCTGTTACTTTGGATTTTGCATATCAAGGTTCCACATCGAGAATTTCTTGCATGACTCCATGCACTTGACCAATGTCAAACATGTGAATTGGAAAAGTAAATTCTCTAATTGATTCGATATCTTCTTGAATAGTATTGGCTACGTTTTTTAGTTGTCCCAACTCAGATCCAATAAGAAGAGCCTTCAACCAAAAATTAATGAGAGAACGGTTGGTCAAAGTGACGTCGTCGATTAACTTGTCAAAAACTTCTGCATGACTAAAGTCAGTAAATGTTAGCAATGACGATGGCCTGAGGTATGCTCTTTTGCTATTTGATTGTAGTTTCTCTAGGGGGGAAATTCCTCTCTGAACAATTGGTAACAGGTTCAAATAAGGTGTTTCATTCCCCGGGTTGCCTGTTGCAGTTTCAATTTGCATAGCCAGATTATCTAAAGTTAGGTCTAGCATACTTAGTTTATGGTCCAGCATTTTCATGGATACGTTGGCTGGGCCAGATAGTTTTAAATCATTCTCATCCACATCTTTTCTCACATTCTTTGCGAAAGCGTACACTCTTTTTCGAACCTTTTCTCCGATGTGGTAAAACTTTCCTAAATCCACTGACGATTCCATTGTCCAAAAAGTTGTGGGAATGCACATTTTACTTAGATCTTCAATCGTTACTCCTACGTTCCCTGGGAATGTTCTAATGGGAGAAATCTTGTCTAACCTGTTGCTGTTGGACACAATTCCACGATCTTCTGCCACTTCTTCGATTAACAGGCTATTGCAAATAATTGTAAGTTGAATATAGAACAATATAGCCACGTATCGAAACATGTTGACGCGGGCGTGTTCCGAGGATAACTGCGCAGTTTGCGTACTTATCTGGGTACTGAAGTTGATCTTCTGGCTTCTGCGCGCGTGCGTGTAGGTAGAATGTTGTCGCTATCTATTCCACTCAACATGCGTGGCCTTACCGATCTTTTTTCCTTGTTCGGTTCTGTTTCGATTTTGTTCCCTTTTTTCTTCTGCTCCATCTCTTTCTGCTCTGCTTCCTGTTGTTTTTTCTTGGCTTCTTTCTTTCTTTCCTTCTTTTTCTGACTCTTGGATTTTGATGAGTCAGGGTTTACTGTTGCTGTCGCTCCTCTGTCTGGAGTCTGTTGCAGCGGCATCTGTGACCTTCTAGGAGTGCTGGATGACTCCGGCGGTGCAAGGACACTGTCGGTGACCGCTGGCAAGGTTGTCTCAGGCGGTTCATTATAGTCTGAACCTGATCCTGGAGAGAAAAATTTCCCCAGCTCCATAGTCACCTCGGAAAGAAAAGACTTATTAGCTTTGCTAGATTTTGGAGTAGCTATAACAGTCTTATTAGTATCCTCTGTGGAAACAAAGGATTCATTTCCGACTTCTGATGTTTCCGCATTAGGAGAATGAGTAGGTGTTCCATAGAACATCATATCAGGGGCAGACACGTCAAAAGCAGCTGACTTATTGGCAAGTTCTTCGGGCTCTTCTGGAATTTCTGCTTCTATTTCTTCAGTCTCATTCTCCATTGGTAGTCGGGTGATTTTGTCATCATCTGTTTTTTCAACGGGTTTGTCTGGTTTGCGTGATGGAGTAGACCATATTTTGGGTTGCGCATTGGGAAAAACCTTCTGCTCGACTTCGTCGAAGTCCTCTATTTCTTCAATTTCTAGGTTGGTATCTAGGTTAGTAGAATCTGCATTTCGGACTTGAAAAGGTCGAATATAACTAGTATGAACTACATCGGTCCAACTGCTATGCTGGTCGTCTCGAATGCGCACCACAACGGGATTGACAATTTCAATAATTGTGTAGGGACCTTTGTATTTGGCACTCCATTTCTTTCCCACAAAGGAAAGGGGGTTTTGCTTAAGCCAAATTTTGTCCCCTACATTATAAGCTGTTCCCTTCCGGTGTACATTTAATTGTTCTAGATACAAAGCTTGGCCCTTTCTAATGGCCGCTTGGGCTTGTTCCCTTAAGGATTCAAGCTGTTCTTTTTCACCTCATAATATTCCCTTATACTTTGGAATTGCTCCAAGTTTTGTTGGCTGGAAAGCCAATTTCTTCTTGGTTTCATTCCTGTTACTATCTCAAAGGGAGAGGCTTGTAAAGCTTCGTGCTTAGAGCTGTTATGGACCCATGCTGCCAGTTTGAGTAGTTCATCCCAGGTACTTCTATTTTCCGGGTCTAAATAGAGTGCCAGGTATTCGTGTAACTCGCGATGGGACCTTTCATTTTGCCCATTACCTTGGGGTCAATAGGCTGTAGTTGTATTTGCCCGAGCTCCCAGGAAACTAGCCATATCGCGAAACACACTACTTACAAAGTTTGTCCCGCGATCGGTTAAAATTCTTTTCGGAGCTCCAAACATACAAACCCATTCGGTCAAGAATAACCTAGCAGTGGTCTTGGCAGATGCGTCTTTCATTGCCGAGAAGACTATCCAGCGAGACAACCAATCTTGAATTACTAGGATATATCTATTTCCCCTTTGACTGTTTGGTACGGGGCCCACCACATCAACACTAACGTCTTCAAAGCAATTCTTCGGAATACCTGTGCTCAAGTAGGGTGTCTTGTGGGAGAAATTCTTAGTTTTCTGACATTCGATACAGGAACGGACATATGACGTAACATCTTTCTCAATATTGGGCCAAGTAAATTCTTCCCTGATAGCAAAGGAAGTTTTATCAATTCCGCAATGACCCATAGATGGCGGATCATGAAAACTGGAAATTATCTTTTCTCTCAAAGAAGGCGGAACCCAAATGCATTGCCCGTTGGTCGTCTTCTTCATCAACAGTCCATCCTGCATGCAAAATTCTTCTCTGAAAGGAATTTTTCCCTTCAAGGCGGCAGTAGCGCGCTGTAACAAGCTTCTGGAAATGTAAGGAATCAGATTAGTTTTGAGCAAGACAGGAGACAAAAAGGCACACAGTTTCTTAGTTTTCTGATGGGGGGAAATCGACTTAAGGCATCAGCATGAGGGATCGAAAGTCCCTTTTTATACTCAACTCGATATTCATATTAGTTGAGTTTCATAAACCAAGCGATTGCCCTTCGACTGTCGCTCTGTCTCTGACGACTTAGGTAGGGGATAGCGATATGATCGGTTCGTATTACGAAAGGATGTCCCCATAGATATGAGCAAAACTGTGAAACACCATAATATACTGCTAATAATTCTCTATCAGTATTAGGGTATCTCGATTCCGCGTCATTTAGCGTCCGGCTCGCGCATCCGATTAATACTTCCCTCTTACCTGGTTTCTGTGTGAGTATTGCTCCTATGGCAATAGCAGAAGCGTCTGTGGTAAGAATAAATTCTTGGTCAAAATCAGGGAAGGAAAGTACAGGCGCCAACAACAAACATTTCTTAAGACATTCTACAGCGTCTTGTTGTATTTTTTCCCATTTGAAAGCTGTATCCTTTTTTAGAAGGATATACAGGGGTTTTGCTTTTAAAGCAAAATTCTGTATATAGGATCGAAAATAACCAACAAGGCCTAAGAATGCTTGTACTCCCTTTACATCTACTGGTATAGGGAAATTTTGAATTGCTTCTATTTTTGTCGGGTTAACTCTGATGCCAGTTTCGCTAATCAGGAATCCCAAGTATTCAATCTGGGTACGGAACAATTGGCATTTAGAAAATTTTACTTTCAATCCTGCTTCATCTAGACGCTGTAGAATATCGGTTAGGTGAGAAAAATGCTCATCGGCGCTACGTGAGTAGATCACTATATCATCTACATAGATATATGCATAAATTCCCAAACAACCATCTAGTACCAAATGCATGAGGCGCTAAAAGATAGAAGGACTATTTTTGAGGCCCATGGGGAGTCGGATGAACTCATAATGTCCCATAGGCGTAGAGAACGCCGTTTTCCACCTTTCTTCCTCACGGATTTTTATATTATAGAATCCGTGGAGAAGATCTAATGCTGTGAAAAACTTCGCATATCCCAATTCCTCAAAAATTTGGTTAATACGAGGCAAAGGGTGAGCGTCGGTTATTACATGGTCGTTTAAATGTCTGAAATCTACTACCATTTGCCAACCACCGTCTTTCTTTTTCACCATTAACGTTGGGCTATTGTACGGAGATTTTGATGGGCGTACTATTTCATGTTCCAACAAATCCTCTACGAATTCATTAACTTTTGGTTGCATGCCGTGAGGAAGCGGATATTGTCTTGTGAAAATCGGTTTGTTTGTATCTAATGGAATGTCTGCCTCATATAATGGGCATAATCCCAAATGGTCAGATTTTTTGGCTAAGACATTCTTGAATTTTCGTAGTAACTCTCTAAGGGGAGGAATTAATCGTTCTGGACACTCCGAGAGCTTGATGTTTTCGTCTATTAGCTGTATCAGATCCTTGTCTTCTAATTTTCCATGGAGTCTCTCAAGTTTGTCTTTGTTTTGCTGCTTAGTGGTCAGATGCACTGTTGCACTCTTTTTGTTGGAGTCCATAATGTCTTCTATGTCTCTTGCCGCAATTGAGGCTGATGCTAACGTTAACTGAGGAGACACTTCTATATCTTTGTCTCCAACGTTCAGACATAAAATGGGGTATGTTTTCTCTCGATGTTTTCAAGAAATACTACGTGCCACTATGAGAGTGCCACATAAGCCATTGGAAACGTATAGAGCACGTTTTCCGACCTTTTCTCTAGATTTTTCAGAGAGTTTTGCAAACAAAAGTTTTTGAGACTTCCGTGGTATGACAGATGTTTCCACAGGATATAGTCGAAAAGACTCATTTTCGTGGACATGGTTTAGACGAGAACACTTAACTCTTCGGCGCTGGTTGGTTTCTGTTAAGAAGGATACTCTCATCTCATTCAGATGGACACATTTTTCTCCGTACAATAGTTTGGCATGTAGGGTTTTCATTACGTCTGATCCCAGAATTCCTTCAAACTCATGACCATGCATCGGAAATATGATAAACTGAGCTTGGGTTAGTAGTCTACTATCTATATACAAGGTTACATTCAATATGCCGTTAACTGGCATTTCGCGACCTTCAATGGTTGCGATTGTGATGTTTGAGGCTGATGGTGATACCTCTGATTTTGATACACTAGGGGAAAGTAATGAAATTTCCGAACCTGAGTCTAGTAGAAATTTTGCTGGAAAGCGGGTGGCGTCGGTTGTCAATAGGATAACCGGCAGCTTCGCAGTTGAAGTTGCTGAAGTGCCTGTCAATACTCGTTTCCCGAGTATGACGAGGCGGGTTCATCGATATATCCTTCGGGTAGAAGTTCATCTTCTCCTTCCTCTTTGTATTCCTCGTTGACTCCTTTGTACTCGTCGCCTTCTTCTACAAAATTCACTACTTTTCTTCCACTTCCGCGTCCACGACCCCTGCCGCGCAAATTTCCACGATAAGAGGAGCGTCCTCTATTGCCACTAGGGAATTTTGGCGCGCGGCCATCTTTCTCCGGTGCTAGGTACACAAACTTTCTCGTCGCGGGCTTAGATGATGTTTTATTCTGCGCACGACACTCGCTTCGAAAGTGGCCTTTTTGACCACAATTATAACAAGTTGTCGCAGAACGAATATCAGCACCATTTCCACCAAACGCGTAGGGAGGAGTTTTGGGACGCGTGTTGGAAGATAATTGATGGAGGGAGGAAGAGCGGGAGGAGTCTAAATCCTTTTCTCTATCCTCTACAAAAATCGCAAATCGAAGCGCAGTCTCGAAATCATCAAAAGTGATGCGTATGGCATTGGCGATTTCGGGAATAAGACCGTCCATAAAAGTAGATAGGAGAAATCCATCCAAAAAGTCTTGTTTTCCCTTATATTCCCAACATTCTTTAATGTAAAATGGGTTAGGGAGAAGCGCAGCAGGTTGGTTTTCTCTCCTGATTACTTTAAGCTTACCAGGGGCGTCGCCCAACAGGAAATTTCCAGCGCGTCTTACTCTAGCTCCGAAGGTCTGCACCTGCTCCCCAGGAGTCTGGCGCATCCTCTTCAGATCTTTCATGAGATTTGTCAGAACTCTCCTGCCAAACATATCTTGCAACGTTTTTACTATTACACGATAATGGGATGATGTCAACCCTTGTATCGACGTTACATATATCTGAGCTTTGCCTCTAAGTTTACTTAACAAATTTGAACGGATACTTTCGTCCGAATATACGCCGTCATACAGGGCACTTTGAAAAGTTGCCCACCACTCCTGCCAATTTAAGGGACCACTGCCATCGAAGAACAGAATTTGATTCATCGCGATAGAGGCCTGCTGGGTATTGACACTTGGCAATCTGGATTTTTTGAGGTGTTCCACATTGTAAAACACAACTTCGTCTGCACTTGGCTCCGTAATCTGATCCAGGCTTAATTCATTCGGAACAAGGGCTTGCCTAATCCCCATTCCATCAGCAAAATTGCGTTTCTTAATCTTTAACTCTTCTTTCAGCTGCTTCGAGAACAACAATAATTGGGAGTCATTGATTGCCGTTTCGTGGAGACTAATCTCCGTTAGATTCGGTTCAAGGACTTCCAATATCGTCATGACAGTCGCCAAGGGGCCGTCGTCAGCCTTGATGTCGTCAATACGCTTTTGAATTGCATTTTTCACTTCTTGGTTAGGGGCTGGCGTTGCGTTAAGCTGACCAGTTAATCTTTTGAGCTCTTGCTCTAATTCCTTTTTCCTTTTAGCCGCTACTTTGGCTTGTTCCTTGGGGCTCAAGTCAAGAAGTTTTCTATCCACGATAGCATTTACGTCTAGAACTCGGGAAATGTCTAGGGTTGAAACGTTCGCGGAGGTACCAGATGCCATAGCGTCAGAAATCTGAATACGTTCACTTTGTGTTTCACTTTTCACTGGACACCGTGTTCAAAGGCACTTTTCGCGAGTACCTGCGGTATCTGGAGCACTTTAGTCTCTACTAATTTCTTCGAAACTCTATAAGTACTCACCCCGGGTAAAAAGAAAACCTCGGCTGCGCCAAATTATGTTGTCCTAATTCCGTAAGAATTTTATCTTAAGACACTTTTGATCTGGAGAAAACGTCTTTTCTACAGAGTCAATTAATCTAGTGAATGTAAATTCTCTAAGACAAACTTTCAACGAGAAGATTTTGTTCTTATGGCCGGGGTTCGTAAGTAAAACACGACTTCTCAGTTTAGAGTGGATACGTATATTTCTGGTTTACCTCAGTCAACGCCAGACACACGAATGAATATTAGTTCAATGCGCGCAAGTACCCTTT
>CAJPEX010007221.1:0-10439 GCA_905338405.1 Notodromas monacha | reverse complement strand
ATATCTCGCCAGCAGTTAACTGGTTCCTTGTTACAGGCTCAAACGTTTGAAGGCATTGATGGATAAGTTAAATTGGACTCAAGGGTGAGCTTTGGGGTCTCATGCATTTCCTCCAAAACGGAAAAAAAGTCTTTATTTTTTTTTCTCGGAAGCTACATGCATAAAGGGTGCCTTAAACGACCATAAATATTTTCGAACCCGTTTTCAGATAACTTTTAATCCTTGGGACGTAGAACGTGATTAAGATCATATCGTTCGTAATATTCGAGCTTGTGAGTTCTGGAGCACTGAGGGTGGTCTAGAAAATTAATAGATTCCTTGTTGCTGGTTCGAAGCGACAATTAATGTAAGAAACTCCGCCATAAAGCTCTGCTCTTGCTTGATTTCATATGAAGTTTATTTGAAACGCAAGCCTTGTCCTTAATGAATGAGCCTATATAAGAGCCGCGTTAAAAATTCCAAGTAAATACCCGGATTCTCAGCGCGTTTCTTCAAAAATAATGCCTAAATATTAAATAATCCCGATTATTTTTTCGATAGGCTGTTCTGAACGTACGCCATATTGCGAAAAGAAGTTCTACAGCAATTGAAGATAAGTACAGTATTTCTCTTGTCCATCCTTTTATTTATACATACAATGCACTTTTCCTTGGACCTTTAGTTTCATTTTTCGCCTGATTCACTTTTCAACAATTGCTTTCAGCATAACACTTTCAGCTGTGGTAAAATTTGGGAGCATTGCATCATGGTGTGAAATATATCGCAGAATTAGCAATTGGCAAAGTGCTTCATTTACAGAGATAGTTGTATAAAATGCTATTTAAGGTTGCAGCCCCAAAAACCTAGAAAAGTCAAACGGGCCTGAAACTGTACAGGTTTGACAGGAGTAAAATAGCATTGAACTGCTAATTGTGTATTGCTTTGCCTGAAAAGGTTCGAAAAAAAATGATGCATGAAAACCCATGGCCCATCATTGTTGGAACCGGGGTAAATAAAGCAATGGATAGAGAAAATAGAATGTTTCTTTTGAGTACATTTGTTTCGACGATTAAAGTTGAAACTTAAAAATCCGTGTCTCTTTCCCCAAAATTCGTGAGCATATTCTGATCTGGGTCTTTTTTTTTCTTGCAAGAAGGTATTACTCTGCTCAATTTCAAACCAGAAAATAGAGATTCACAGTGTACAGAATGTCCCCCATTCCCTGTAGTCCAAATACTTTACTGTGTTTGACTTCTCGCTTATACTTTCTGAATAGATCAACTTCACCGGAGTTCCTGCTCTGATGAAAATTCAACCAAGGAATATTTTTTCTCCGCTAATTTTGCACAGGAAATGCTACGCTAATATTGCCATGCTTAGAATCCTCAGATGTGTTAGTGCTGCACCCACACACAAAAATTCGACCAAGTCTTCTGTGGATAATTAGAGAGGATTTTTTTTCAAAGGACGATTATTTTCAATTAAGTGGTAGTGTCTGTCGTTTCATCACCGGGGGTATACTCAATTTTTTTCAGCGGTACAGATGCAATGTTTGCTGAAGAAATTTTCCAGAAGTGGTTGATGCGGATGGAATTGAAGAAAAGTTGGCACACCCGGTCCTGGCATTGGCGTGTGACTTTGTGTACGAAGCTGTTAAATGGCATTGCTCATGCGCTCGAAACCGGAGAGTTTTTTTGTTGTTTTTCTTCAGGCTTGTTTGCGGCTTTTGTAAGCAGCAACAAGAAGCAATTAGCCTGGCGGAGGCCTGGAGGATTTAACGAGGGCGGCTTCAATCAGCGCGTCGCATGATTTCGTTGGGTGGCGCGGCTCGTTAAGAGCAACGGACACCGTCGAGGCCAACGCTTTTCTGGGATGGATCACTCACTTTTACTCTCCAGAAAACGCGTGCCTCTGAGTTCTGCTTCTCGTGAAGAAGGAAGACAGAGCAGCAAGAGGAAATAAATCTCTACGTGAGCTAGAACGCGAGATTATTTGGTTGGTTTTGGGGTTTTTTTTTTTTTTTGGCGACAGGAAAATGAGCAAAAACTATTTTGTTTGTGGTTCTGGGAACCAATGCTTCCTGCCATTCAACAGTGTTTTTTTTCATTATTGTGGTAGCAAATAATATTGCATCATGAGAGGGGAACAGATTTTACCGTGAGGCTTCGACCTACGGACGCCCCAACATGCAGACGATTCAAATTCAAACTTTAAACTAAGAAATTTTGCCCAAAGCATCTTATTGACAACGTCGTAAGATATAGAAACTTCGCAAACATTTCCAAAAATAGAGAAAAAAATTTTAACAGGTTCGAAATTCCTCGACGGGATCAAATATTTCTATATAAAAATTCAAAATGCTCATTCATTATCGCAAGTAACATTCAATTCAAAATGTAAAAAAGGCTTAACTCGTGATTTAGTTTTATGGCATTTTCGTTAGCTGTTTACAGTTAAATAGCAATATTTGTGCGTGTTTTTATTGTGTTTTGGACTTCTTTTAATAACAAAAAGTCAGATTCCGGATGCTTTATTTTGTCTTCAAACGTTATTTCTGCATTTCAAGGGAGAAAAAATAATTTTTGTTCAGTGCTTGGAGGACTTGTTACTATTGGAGTCTGACGGAAAGTGTGATCTGACAGGTGGATATTTCTTCATATGGAAACAGTTTGAGAAGTATAATTACGTCCACATCTCGGGGCTTCATCACTAATACATAGGACAAGGGCCTGAAGAAAAATCACAGACACAATCACGGTACAGTACTTTTATATATTTTAGGACCATGCACTCTTCATTGAGATTTATATTTCGTTCAGTTAAACAAAAAATGTTGGAAAACCAATCCCCATGCGTGTTTTATCATGCGAAATTTTTCCATCAAGATAAAAAAAATTTGGCATCAGCAGAATTTTATTGAATTGAGATAATTTTTATTGCTCTGAGCGGAAGGAAAACCTCGCCAAGAACTGCTGTTGCCTTGAAAACAAATACAGTGCCAGCATACCCGGTATGCTCAACAATGCCGAGGCATCACCAGCAGTACCCGGGCCGGGTCTTGGGGTCAGTGCAACACCCTCTCACTTTTTTTTTTATCCTGATAGTTTTTGGCATTTAACCAGCGGCTGGTGGGTTTGTAATTGCTGATGGAATCGATAAAGAGTTTTTCTGCCTTCTGCTACAAGAACGGTGACAGCAAGTCTTTAAGGAGATAAGGTGGATAAAGAATATCTATCTTGCAAAGCTAAAAAAAAACGCAGGGCTACACTTGCTGCAGGGCAGCAACAAATCAAATGTATTTTTGTTTCAGTTCAAGGGAGGGCATTGTAAATTTCAAGCGATTAAACTGCAGTTAGTACGTCTTGAAAAAATTCTGTTTATCTCCTTCAATATTTAATGTGGAACCAGCTTCATTTAGGCATCCGCATGAGTCATCCAGCCTCATTGGGAAATCAGCATGGAATTTTAATGAAAACTTCTTGAACGCTGTATTCCCTTAAAACTCCTACGTGTAACTCAAAGTAAAAATAAAAATGTTCCAAATGTATTCCCAAAAGATGATGATTCAAAACCTATCGCGAAAGTGAAAAAAGTTTAGAGCCTCTGTTCTACTAAATAAAATTCTGGATGCCGATACAACCGTTCTTGAATCCGAGTGTAATATACATATATATTTTTTTAAGCTCCTATACTACGGTTGTTAATTAGTTGAGTAATTTTCTTGTCCTACATTAAAAAACAGTGTTTCCAGCTTTATAAAAATCCTTGAGTTCGAAAATTTGCTGCTTATTTGTGTACACTCGACGCTTGAGAAAAGTCATGAATTCGATCAAACTAGGACCAAGATTTTCACAGATGTCAACGAAAATCGAAAAATGGGCACCTCCTTTGACTTACTGCATTTCGTTTCTCAAATGTAACGTACATACGGTAATACAGTAATAAAGATTGCTGTGTGTCTTCTGATGCTACTTTTTATCCGTGTTTTTTCTATCCAGTAAAAAAATAACACGATTTATTTGAGAAGCCGAAGGCAGGAAAGCGAACCCACTTCGGCTTTCCTTTGGGTTGGACAAATGATCCATTCGAGACGCAACTGAGGCTATACTTTACCAGGCTAATTGGTCATTCAGAGATTCTGGCTAGACGGAATTAAAAAAGTCTGACCGACTGCATTCCGCAGACCGTGACTATCAATCGAATTTCTACAAATTTAAACTTGTTCTGGGCACTAATGATGAGCTGATCGAATCAATCGTACGCTGGGTTCATCGCAGCCAACAGTCTAGCGAGTCTTGTTCATCCTTCTTCAAGTTCCGTGTCTTCCGTTATCCAGACCATGAATCACCTGGATTTTAGTACTTCATTTACTGCCAGAGCTTCTCAATTAAAAATGTTATGCCCAGCAGTCTTGGCATAAAAAAGTGGATTCATTTTCTTTTCCTTAAAGTAAAAACGTATTTCCACTCACATGCATTATTCTGTAGTTATAATGTATACTGCGCAATGCGGGTGATGGAGCACGTTATTTTCATTTTCCTGCCAATCCAGCAAACTAACAAAATTGTGTAATCAGCAAAATCTTCGCAAAGATAACATACCATATGACGATGGAAATATGTACAGAAATACTTGCGCTAGGAAGATCTTATCGCGGCAAAATTTGAAGAACTTTCTGTATAGTTCCTCGAACATTTTAACAATAATAATTTTTCACATGCTGGAGTTGACTCTAGCTTTCTGAATCTGTCATCAATTCAACAGTGTAATCTTGAATTTCATCTACGTTGTGTGTGTGTTTTTTTTTTATCAGGGAAGGGCAGAAAGTGTATGCATTCAAATCAGTTGTGCAATTGTACATTTTGGGATGTAATTTCTTTTCTTTTAATTTCCATGCATAGCTTATTTCTCTGTTTTGCATTCTCATGCATTGGAATGTGTTTGGATGCATTTGGGTGGGGTGGGGAGGGGGTTTGGATGTGGGAACGTTCCTTAAACCTTGTGAATGAATGCTGAAAAGCGGAAAATAAAGCTTTGCTGTTCAATTCAATTCAATTCTATGCACATATTTGAGGATTAGTTGTTCAACTCTAATACATTGAAATCAACATCCTGCGGAAGAATATTTGCGGATGCATCGAAGTGCTTCGGAATGCCCAATATCCACTGGAAAAAATGACAGTGCTGGCTTCTGCTATTTTTGGATGACATTCCCATATTCTTTCTTTTCATGTATGGGTTGCACTGTTACAACGGGTTCGACACATGGTTCTGTGCCTCAGGCAAGGCAACCCGTGGCGTCGCGGCAGGCGCACGTCACACATGATGATGGCAAGACAATCCAGAACACATGCCTTCTTTGCAGGGCTTCGCCTCTTCTATCCTTCACGTAATTTTTGTCCTTGCAAAAATGGTGGGTCTTTTAGAAAATTGCGCTAGTTCGAAACAGAGGAATGATTTTAATCTTAGCATGCGTCATTATTATTTCAAACCCGTCCGATGTCAGTGGTGACTGGTGAGAAAGTGTGATTTTTGTCAATACGAATTTTTATCTGGGATATTTTTTTCTCTGTTTAAACACAAGGCTGAACTTTTCAAGTACCCGCAAAGAAAAATGAATTATAATCACCAGAAAGATGAAATTTCATTCACTCTAAAGCATTTTTTTTTCTATGAAGACTAAAGATCGAATTCGATAACTCTGAAGAGTCTTGACTGAATTGCGAAGCTGATGGCAACTGGCTGATGGAATAAGACTTATACAGTGACACCACGAAAAATCGAGTTTTCCTGTGAAATACAACTAAAAGATTGAATTTCAAGATATGGTGAAAAAATTTGAACCGTGAGTTACAAGCGAGCTTTTCCTTCATATTCCCCGGCAACATAATATTTTAAAATGTATGAATTTATTGGTGAAACATTCGTTGATCAAAATATCTAAATTTTTCCATCGCATGCTTCCAGTTTTTCTGCGCCCTTTTTAAACTTTTCATATTTTTAAAGAGCTGACAAAAAGTTAGAGTGCGTTGTATAGCTGCGAAAATATTTGCTTTTACGAAAGCCCATATTCGAGCCCATGACTGTACAGGCCGAGATTAGCCGATCATCGCCAATACCGAAGTGCAAACCCCCCGTTACCGGTTCACTGTTCTGGGATCGACGAGTGACAGTTACCGGGGCCAGTGAAGGGGTTTCTTTCTCTCTCTCTTCCCCCCGCACACACACATACTGCGAAACATAACAGAAATTAAACGAACCCCTCTTGTTAAACTGTTGCTGAATAAATACGCGGAAACAGAGCCAGTCTGCTTTGCGTCTCTCGGAGAGGGGAAGACGAAAAAGTGACGGGTTCTGCCGAGTTTATCCAGCAGTAATAAAAAGTTTTTCGAGAAGAAAACCCCGGTTTCACAGAATACCGGAAAAATTCAGCTTGGAAAAGCACACTTGAACCTGAATCATTTGAGGTGGATCTGTGTGTCTTTCTTCAAATGCCCAAATTTATTTAGCAATTTTAAGTTTTTAAATACTCAGCAAGGATGGAAAAACCTCGTATGATATAGAAATAGTTCTCTACTGTCAGCAGATTATTGTTAATTTCTGGACAAGGAATCGTCAGCCAATTCAGTAACTTAATTTGAATATCATTATCTGTTTGCTATGAACAGTTCAGTACAAGAATCCCTGAACAAAAATATATTAGCAATTGTAAATGGTCATCAATTGGCAGTCGACCCCCAACACTAACACAAACGTACTGGAAAGCTCTTTGAAGTCCAATCTATTCAATTTTCAAATGATAAAAATTGAAAAGGGCCAGATTACACAGACGAAAAAATAATTTACAGTTCACACCAATTCTCACCGCTGTGGAAATCCAGAATTTCCACGATATACGACTGTTCCACAATATCCGTTTCAGAAATCAAAATTTAACGGATTTGTGAGGCTCAATTTTCTGTTTAAAAATTGTACATGAGCATGCAACGGAAAAAAAGCCACTCATATTGAGATTTTATACGTTGACTAATTTACTCTGATAGACTTGAATTTCCCGAAATGATAATTTAATGCATGGTTTTTCTACTCTTCCTAATTTTTGTTGAGTGACTTATCAAGAGATGCGGGAAATTCTCCAACACGGAACAAATTTAATTTCCTTATGATGAAAAGGCACAAATTTGATTCAAGAAATCTCGATTATTGTCTTTCTTTTTTGAATCAACAACGACTTTTTGAACATGTTTTGGAAGAAATTCTGACAAAGAAGAGCACTCAGGACAGAATCTCCAGACTGCATAAAAAATAGGATATTTCAAAATGCGAAGTTTTTTTCTTTTCTTTCTCAAGAACAGGGTTGAAAGTGAGTTCAAGTGAGGAGGTTGCTGCTGGAATTTCTTTAAGCTCCATAAAAAAGAACAATTCAGATGCTTTTCTCAATGCACCTCCAGTCCACTTTACCATTTCATAACTGATGACTGTAATCCACACCCAGATGATTCCCACCCTCGCACCCCGAAATGTTCTTCAATCTCACATTCACCGGCAAAGAGGGCTTGTATTTATTATTTTGTTTATTTTTTGCGAGGGGAAAACGTGGAATGTAAAAGAATTTGATAGTCAAAGTTTTTCTGCTCCCAATAATGCAGGCATTCTTTGTGCATTACGCAAGCCTGACTGCAGGAATCACTTGGCAGATGGTGTATCATTATTTCCTTCAAATATCTCAGCTGCGAACAGCAGGTTTATCACCACCATTTTTTTTCTTCTCCCTGATAACCTTAAGGGGAAAGTCGGGAATTTGTGGAATGCGCTAATAAGAAGCCAATGGTCATGTGTTGAAAATCACTGGCCAAGAAAACCGCCTGGTCATTTTCTTTCCTCCCACCCACGAGTTTTTGCTTTTTGCCAGCTCCATGATAAAAATCAAGCTTTGATTCTAAATTTCTTTTTGGCCTTCAACGCTGCATTCCTTCAGTGATGGAACAAATTTCCAACGTACAGAGCATTAGAGCAAACTTTTCAATAAATGCTGCATTTTTTTCTCTTTGTGAGTAAGAAAACAAAATGAATGATCCTTATTTTATAAAAGAAATCTCACGCGTACTTCAAAGACGAGTATGCTTTGCTGGCAACATCGGTAAATAAAAAAAAAGATCGAGTCTAAATTTTGCAATTTTGAGTGCTGATGAATGATGAGTTCTCTTCAAATGACCATTTTTGTCTTACCAATTGCATTTCCATTATCAGAGGAATACCGTATAATTGAATCAACTATAAATTCAAATTGTTGACATGCGCCTCCTACTGTTAAGGTAATGATTGGACGGGATTTTTTCCTTGATCCTCCAGGTATATTTTCTGATGTAAAGATATTCCAGAGAAAGTCTTTGGAAATTTTGGTCTGCGTTCAGAGCCATTGGTAGCAATGAGTAATTTAATGTGGACTGAATACCTTTAGAAAAGAGGGGTATATACTATCTCACGTTTGTTGAACTACATAATACAAATTTTGAACCAGCCTATATTTGTGAAGCGATCAACCCAGCGGAGCGTTTCGAATGTTTGTCAGCGGAAGGCTTTGAAATTACGGAAGGTTCCCGCACGCTGTAATTAAGGCAGCATTCAACCCCCCCCCCCTCTTCAACTATTTATCCTTTCACGTCTTTGTTTAATTTTATTTTAAATGAATCGCAATCGAATTGCGGCAGGAAGTGGACAGGAAGCACGTGTTTTTCTGCCTTACCTACGAATGCACGAGGGCAGGAGCCCGCTGGAATGAGCGGAAGTTGGCCCGGGGTTTTGATCCCGTGATTCTCCGAGAGGTGATTAGGCAATTCTCATGACGGGAAATTTTGAGGAGGGGGACTGAGTTGATCTAACCGAGGGCAAAACAAAACTTCTGGCTTAACCAACTTAGGGAAATATTGGCTGAAGAGTCTATTCCGGCTCATGAACTTCCAGAATGCAAAACCTGAACTGGAACGTTTTTTTTTCCTGCTGCAGCGTCACTCATTCCTTCAAAATAAATATTTAGTTTATAATAAAATAGGGATTATTTTGAATCTTTTGAACAAAATCGATGCGGAATTCCACCGGGTTGGAAGCAAAGCTAACTTTTTGTAGGTCTATTTGAAGCTGACGCATTCATGCTGTATTTCAAATGTTTTTCACAGGACCAAAATACTGAAATCCGATTGTAAACGGGGTAATCCGGAATGTTTGATTTATGTTTTACATGTTTCTAGTTGTAATAAAGCATCATAGTGTAACAATAATCTTTGACGATTTTGAACACACAAATGACTTTCCTGGGAAGCATGTCTCTTTTCATGGGACGAGTGTTCTAGCAATTATCGATCATCGCAGCAACATATAATTTCAAAAAATGCTAATGCAAACCTTGAATTTTGGTCGAAGATGACAACTTCAACGGATAACGCGAGATGAAATGTAAGAATTGAGATGAGTACGATTTTCAAGAAACGTAGCCAAAAATGTCATCTTGATTACCGATGATTACTTTAATATAGTTCCCCTGAAGTGTGAAACAAAATACAGACCTGAATCCATAATGAATCCGAATCACTGCTTTCGATTATCCCTGAAAATTAATGATTTTCATTGCTTCCTAATTTCTCGTTGCATATATCCCTGATATTTTTGTTCGTCATCATTGATCTGGTATCACAGAAGTTTGGTGAGCGAAAATAAACACTTTTTTGATCATACTTGCTTTTGAAATATCTTGGAAAAGGTACCAAATAATCACTCTCGAAAATCGAAGTCTTTTCGATGCTGTATAAGTGAACTGCTCTGCCTACAATGACAATCAAGGGACTAGAACAAATTCGTTGTAGAGAAAACAATAACATGCGAAGAGAAACCTATGAGAGCGAGAGAAAAAAACGTTTTACAGAGAATTTCGATGTTGAAACGATCATTGTATGGGGAATCCACCGGCATTAATTTCATTCAAGCAAATAAGGACGAAAAATTTTTAACGAGACGAACTGTATGTGCCACGAAACTTCTGGTGTCAGAGATACAGTATCAAGTTTCCAATAATATTTTCAAGATTTCGGCGAAATGTTCATGCTCATGTTGGATGAGTCCGAGACAAAGTTTCCCTTATACGGAAGAGCCAATAAAGGTTAAAATTGGTGAAAAATGTATGGGATGGACAAATTCGTCAGGCGAGTCAGTTTCTCGGAATTTTCCAAGTTCTCTGTGCAAGGCACCTTTCTTTTCACTTCCATGAAAATTGTCCATGCTGAAGAAAAGAAAAACCGCGAAAAAAAAAATTAGGCTTCACTTTCTGCTGAAAACACAGTATACAGTCCAGTGGCAAGTGCAAGAAAATTGTTGCACTTTGCTAAAAGACCCATGTAATGGTACGCGTTTCCTGTCCGTATTATATAGGGGAAGAGGAAACTTGATTTCCTGCGACTGGCCCATGG
>CAJPEX010007220.1:0-10439 GCA_905338405.1 Notodromas monacha | reverse complement strand
ATTTAATTAATCAAAAGTCAAGGTGTAAGGCTTGATAAAAACCTATTTCTACTTGTAAAACCTTACAGTATCACCTGTAAACACATTTTTTATTTCTTGATGAATCCGAAGTTTTTTTCTGATGACGACCACACTGGATGTGGTCATGATCAAATCAGTATTAATAATCCCTGTAATTATCTGCTCTCTCTCTCTGTAAAATTTTCACAAATCAGATCAGGTCTGATCAATCAGTGTTCCAGTTATGGACTACCGAAGGTCGGAAAAGAGATGCGGTGTGAAAAGGTACGCGTGTGTATGGGGGGGGGGGGGGGGGCACTGTTCATAGAACCTTTGAGGTTCCCCTAGATTCTCGAGATGCGGATGAGGATTGATGATCCCGTGGACGGGATCTGCGTTCCTTAGGAATCCAGGATTTTCTTTTCCGGGTTTCCTTGTGTCTTGGGACGAGAAAAGGAGGGAGGAAAAAAAAGGACGGTGTTGCGTAAATCTCAATGCCGGGGTTGGCACGAGAGAATCAGTGACTTTATTAGAAGCTGCCGAGGGAATTTTTGATGCGCACGCTAAAGGGGTCTTACAAAGTCGTGTTTAGGATTTTTCTTTTTAATCCCAGAATAACTTCGTTATGTAAGAAAAAATAAATTTTTATTTCCGAGGCCTCGTTTTCGTCGCTGTAACCTGTAATGATACATTTTCTACCTTAGATAGTGGGGAGGGGAGGGGGTTTTAGAGAAAAAAAAGGAAGAAAAAAAAACTAAATCGGGAAAAGTAATCTTTGAATGTTTCAAACGGTTCACCGGAATTGTTTGCCACCGTTTTGCCCAACCGCGCAAAGCTTGAAGTACAGTAATCTACTTTACGTTGAAGTATTTACGGACGCGTTCTGTGACAAATGAAGCGTACCGTTGAATGCTTGAGGCGTTTTCGGGGTTCTCTGATGGCTTTTTTTTTTTTCTCAGGTTGAGATTTTACTTCAAGAAGTGCACGTGAAATGCTCTCAAGTTATTCTAATCTTGGCTGAATTTATTGCTTTCTGCGTTCCAAAACTGTGCATTTGACTTTTTTTTTCAAATTGATACTCAATATGTCGTTAGTGTAGGTAAATGAAATTGAACTCGCACAAAAAGCTAAGTTCTGGTTAATTCCTGTTACTCTGCTCTATTTGGATATCTGCACGAAAACCTTGGGCTGAATTTGCTAATGAGGCTGACTAATTTTCTAGTCATGGATCTTGTTTGCGGCATCGCACAATGCCCTCGTCAATGCTCAATGCGTTGGTGTAATTATGGTAAACGGCTCGTGGGCATGAAGAGCTTGAGAGTTGAGACATTAACTAATTAAGGCGCACGGGTTGCCGCGAAGGTCTCATCCATTTTTCACGCCTCCTTCGAACCCCAACTGATGAATTTGTGAGGGGGGGGGGATCTTGCAATTCCAGTGAATTTTTTATATGAAAATCCGAAGAATTCTTTAGATTTTGATCTCCCCCATGTTTCAAGTTTTCCATCCGTCCCATTTTTCAACAATATACTCGTATTGTGAAATATGAAATAACATCCTGTGCATTATAACTCATCCCTTTCATCTCGACGATCTTCTAAAATCTAAATCGACGTGTAAAGCCCGAAAACTACGAAGTGTTCGCAAAAATTGACTCTATCCCCCCCCCCCCCCCGGTCGATGATATCAAATTACTGTGTTGATGATTCGTTGGCGGTATTGAAGATTCATCTGTGATTATTTCACGTTCAGGGAGGAAAAAAAGGCTATTCTCTGAATTTCTCATCAAGATCAGGTCTTGGATTATGAGGTGGGAAATAGAGAATGTGTGCTTTAAGAATGTTTTGTAAATAAAAATAATAATTTAGGGCGGTTTCATGCATATTTTAGAACGCAAACGTCTTCAGTTGGCCGAAGTAAAAAGTCGATAATTATGTGCTTGAGCTTTTAGTTTGACTGTAGTGAAATACTTACAACACACCACTGCAGTAAAACTGAACTGGTATTCGGATTTTCCGTGCAGTTTCGAGACGGCGTATTTTTCTCGCGTTTGTTTCAATTCATTTTTTTCTTTCAAGTTTGATGACTGGGTCTCATCTCTTTCAATCCAAGAGTCTTCAGTTTTTCAACTCCTCTTCTTCTGAATGTGAAGTGAGCACTGCTGTACCTTCAACACAAGTTCAAGATCATTTGCGATTTTGGTAATTTTTTCGAGGCCTGGTTTCATTGAAACATTGTGGAAATTTGAGATCATCAACATAACGAAAGCAGATAAGGGGGGGGGGGGGGGAGAAAAAAAAGAGGAAGGCGAAGAGAATATAAGGGGGCATGTGGGTGCATCAGGGAAGCATGTCACACGCAACACGACGCCACATTTCCTGGCACACGAGCCAGTGACTCGAATGAAACCCACAGCGCGCCCCAGCGACTCTATCCCATTTCTATTACCCCTCCGGCCAGGGGAATCGCTGGCAATCGCTCTCCACAGTCCCACAGGGAGCTCATTAGACCCGATCAGGACTTTTTCCTCCAAACCCCACCCAACCCCCCCTGGACATATGCGCCCTGCATCGGGCAAGAAAACCTTGCCAATTCCTTGCCAGAGAGGAATTACTACGAGTCGGGAATTCAGTGAAAGAGAGGGGTTTCTTGTGGGTTTTCGGACGTGCCAAAAGCTGGTGGTGGTCGTTCATATGTGCGCGTGCCGGTGGCATATTAGCAGCTGGCCGACTGCCTCATTTCAGCACGAACTTGGGAAGATTGCCACATTAGTGACACGTAATTAGTCAACTCGGGAGAAGGCCACAAACCAGTCGCACGCGGTCATGAATTGGGAATCAATTCATCAACTTCGGCCTTCNCCCCCCCCCCCCCCCCCCCCCGGTCGATGATATCAAATTACTGTGTTGATGATTCGTTGGCGGTATTGAAGATTCATCTGTGATTATTTCACGTTCAGGGAGAAAAAAAAGGCTGTTCTCTGAATTTCTCGTCAAGGTCAGGTCTTGGATTATGAGGTGGGAAATGGAGAATGTGTGCTTTGAGAATGTGTTGTAAGTAATAAAATTAATTTAGGGCGGTTTCAGGCATATTTTAGAACGAAAACGCTTCAAGTCGATAATTATGTGGTTGAGCTTCTAGTTTGACTGTAGTGAAAGGTCTACAACACACCACTGCAGTAAAACTGAAGTGGTATTCGGATTTTCCGTGCAGTTTCTTAACAGCGTAAAATCAGATTTTTCTCGCTTTTGTTTTAATTTATTTTTTTCCTTCAAGTTTGATGACTGGGTCTCATCTCTTTCAATCCAAGAGTCTTCAGTTTTTCAACTCCTCTTCTTCTGAATGTGAAGTGAGCACTGCTGTACCTTCAGCACAACTTCAAGATCATTGGCGATTTTGATAATTTCTTCGAGGCCTGGTTTCATTGAAACATTGTGGAAATTTGAGATCATCAACATAACGAAAGCAGATAAGGGGGGGGGGGGGAGAAAAAAAAGAGGAAGGCGAAGAGAATATAAGGGGGCATGTGGGTGCATCAGGGAAGCATGTCACACGCAACACGACGCCACATTTCCTGGCACACGAGCCAGTGACTCGAATGAAACCCACAGCGCGCCCCAGCGACTCTATCCCATTTCTATTACCCCTCCGGCCAGGGGAATCGCTGGCAATCGCTCTCCACAGTCCCACAGGGAGCTCATTAGACCCGATCAGGACTTTTTCCTCCAAACCCCACCCAACCCCCCCTGGACATATGCGCCCTGCATCGGGCAAGAAAACCTTGCCAATTCCTTGCCAGAGAGGAATTACTACGAGTCGGGAATTCAGTGAAAGAGAGGGGTTTCTTGTGGGTTTTCGGACGTGCCAAAGCTGGTGGTGGTCGTTCATATGTGCGCGTGCCGGTGGCATATTAGCAGCTGGCCGACTGCCTCATTTCAGCACGAACTTGGGAAGATTGCCACATTAGTGACACGTAATTAGTCAACTCGGGAGAAGGCCACAAACCAGTCGCACGCGGTCATGAATTGGGAATCAATTCATCAACTTCGGCCTTCGAATCTTATGTGTGCAGCCACTCTCGCAGTCTGATCGTTTCACTGATTGGCTGAGGCATTTGAAGCAAAAAGAAGGGGATTTGAATATTAATTGCAAGCATTGCCGTTCTTCCATTCACTACACAGTATTTCCCCTTCCCTTGATTTAAATATCACGGCTATTGCATCATCAGCTGCATGCGAGACTGCAATACGGTAAATTCTTCAATAGCTGTGATTTAAAGAAAACTTTATTTAAAAATATTTCACAGCTCAAAAACTTTTCAGACACCATAAAAAAAACTATCCTAGCAAAAACCCTGAGTATATGGAATTAACTCTGTACAAAACTTGACCTAACCAAAATTAAAAACACGGAACTTCTGAAAGGAATTGAAAAGCATCTTCCAACCGCATCATGAACTTTAACTTGTCCTAGTCACTATACCTTGATGATAACTTGCGGAAATCAACAAGTGCTGTGAGCTCAGGAGTTTTTTAACCGGTCCCAAACAACCACCGGTACTTTAACCAGATTACAATTGTTATTATTACATATATTTACTTTTTCTATGTATATCACTGGGGTTACTTAATATGACACTCGTCGCAGGGAAGTGCAGTTATATATTTTTTTTACATTTACGAACAGCAAAATAAAATAAAAAATTATTAAAACACATTGACGGTATCGAAGTGCATAACATTCTACTGAACATTATCACGTGTAAAACAGTTGTATTCTCTCATGCAGAATTGCGAGATTTTGCTGATCCTCCTGAATCCAGATCAACAACAAGAATTGAAGCCTATATTTTTCATATGTAACAATCTAATCAAGCCTCTAGCCGAAGGTGCGTGTTTGCCGAAAAATTCCTGTCGCAGAAAACCGCTGCACGACCTATGCCCAACGTCATGCAATGGATGCACCGGACCAAACTAAATAAGGAAAGCAAGTTAGAAGTAACAGGAAATAATAAAAAAATAAAAAAGCAAGGAGAATATAAAAGAGGGGCTACGGGTGCAGCAGGGAAACATGTCACATGCAACAGGACGCCACAATTCCTGGCACCAAACTCGAGATAGGAAACATGACATTGGAAGCAAGTTCAGATTTTTTTTTGCGAGAAAAAGGCATAAACCGATTTCAAAAATTCAGCAATGTAGTCCAAACAAGCGTACAAGTTCAGCATTCGGCAAAAATTGGACGTCAATCTACATAAATAATCACTTACAACTTCTCGTACGAAAAAGAAGCAGCAATCGAGGTATTTTTCGATTTTTTTGTGTGGAAAAACTGGGTTTCAGCCTGAAATATGAATGCCTGCGATGTCGTATGTCCGAGAAAAAAAGTAGCACTTATTTCATTCATATTTTCTCACCCGAAATATGTGATTCATAAATCCTGAATTTTCGTGCAACTTCGGTTTGTTCTCATCTGTTTGGGTGCTGCTTCGGGGGATGTTCAAACAAATCCGTTCGTCCAGGATTTTTGACAGAATTCCAGGATTTGGTCAACAACAAAAAAAAAGAAAAAAAAAGCCACGTTGAGTCTCGGAAAGCTTACTGTAGATCCCGAAAGATTTCCTCTTTCTTCCGCAGTGGACTTCGTGGTTTTGGACTCGGGTTTCTCTTTTTTCTTTCCTTCCCCTTTTCATCTCTCTCCGGAATTGATTCGTCAGGGGGTTTTTTTTTCCTCCCTGCGGGCTATGACTTATTTTTCAAGCCCCCGTGACAGGGTTTCGGAAGTTGCCCGGGTTTAGTTCCGCTCCTGTGCCCTTCCCTGCTGGATCCTGCGAGAAAAGGCGACGAAATCGGAGCAACCCTGGTTGTTTTCTAGGGTTCCGAATTTCACCTTCAGTCCCTGGGCTTGATGTGATTCGTCACGTTCACCAGGCCAGGCAGCATCTGGTGCATGTTGAATTGCTTTCAGCACACGTCTGCGTTTGATGTTCCGTAATTTTCCTGCATTCTTTTCATTTGCCTTCTTTTTTTTCGTCGTAATTGGATTTCTGAAAACTCTGCAAACCATTTGAAGCACGTGGAATCAATGAGCATGATTGTAAAGTTCATTACAGTGCATTCAAACACTAGTGACGAGGTTTTTAAAAGTGTTGCTTTTAATGCTTTGAACGATTCGATACAGATAAGTGGTCTGAAAATTGGATCACGCGTTCAACGCCGTAATTACTGTGTGTAGTAGAATATAACTACACCACTGGGAATCTGGGCACCAGCTTTAGTCCTCGTCGAGATTAGGTGAGAGACAATCTTGGGGGGTGCCCTGGGTTCACTCTCTGGGGGGTTCCAATTCCAAGGGAACCGTTGCGGGGGTGATACTGTCGCGTATGCGATGACAAAAGCGAGCCGAAGGGAAGCATCCATCAGTTGCTTGACATTTTGGCTTTCAGCTTGTATATCGTGCCTTAAAACGCGGATAAGAAGCACGCATTGTACGTATTTCATTTCATTTATTTTTTTCGTGATGTGAAGAGATGAATGGAGCAAAAAGACATTTTTTGCGTGCTGTGAGGAGATGATTGGAGCAAAAATAATTTTCAAATTTTTGGAATGTGCCTGGAAATTAAAGGCCGACGTGGAACGAGGAGACATCTTAGAATATGTTATCTTTTTTTTAATTGAAACGATTAGTTCGTGTGTTTCTATCAACTCCTGATGCTCAAGAAGCTCATATCGGTGCATTTTTTTCTAATTTTTACTGTAATAAACCGGATTATTGCAAAAAATGTTTGTTTACTAAGCCATGTTTTTTTAGCGTGCATAAAGCGAGTGAATTGTCGCTCCTCTTTGTCATCATTCATTCCAGTGGGGACAAGATGCCGAATAAAGCTTGCGTGAATGAGACGGGAGAGATCCGCTTTTTAAAAATTGTTTCTCTTTTTCTTCAATAAATTCCGAAGCTGATTATGCCAACGGAATGAAGAAAATGAAATGAATGACCTTGAAATGCAATACAGTATTTCATCGTTACTTCGATGTGTATCAATCGAAAATGTAGCAATTATCCTTCATATCCTCAAAGAATAGATCAAATGGAGCTTCTTATTATGGCTCGCTGACTTCACAGGAAAGCTCTGATTATTCAAGCTTCGATCAGTCGTATTGAATTTTTATTAACTTGAAGCAATTCGAAAGGTTAAAAGTGGCCCTTTTTAAAGCTGCTTCATTTTATTTTTTTATATTCGAGTAAATATCCGCACCAGTGCTCTGAAAATTCGTAAACAATGCCAAGTAATCTTCGCATAAATTATTACATATATTTAATGGTAGTCTGAATTAGTAGAATTACAGTATGTTATTCTGTCCCTTTTGCTGAGGCAACTGTTCATTATCCTGGATAATCCGAGTTTATTTTTTAAAATCACGGATCCAAAAATGGTTCCTTATGTAGAGAATATTGTTATTAAGGGGACTGCGTTTATGAATTCATGAATGCAAGATTTGCCATGATTTGCAAAATGATGCATTGAGAAAATCGCTGTATGGGATAGGAGGGAGATTTCTTCCATGTACCGATTTGATTAAACAATTAACGGGAATAAGACAGAGTGATCCCTGGATTGTAATCATGGCTGATTTTTTCTTGATCAATTAATGAGCTGCTTAATTTTATCTGCTTGAAAGTTGTCTGGACGATTCGGAAGAATCTGGGTGGTTAACTGGAGTGTCTTAATTTTGAAACATTACGTTCTATCAGCCTTTGTCAAGATTCTCGCAATCGTTGACTTCGATATTCTTACCAAGTTGTGCGAAAATTTTCATATACGATCTAGAATATTTTTTTCTTCTTGAGTTTCCATTTTCCCCTCTCTGAATCGCAAAAAGAAAACCTGGCTAGTGGAAGAGCTTCAGGATATAATTCCTGTCCGCGAACCAAGGAACGAAATGAAGTGGCTGCTGCTGCTGCACATGGGATCTCTGGTTCGGATCGATGAGCACGTTGAGCCTCCTCACCGGATGAAATTGAGCACCGGGTTTCATCCTCTTTCAATCTTGTTCCCGTGTAGAGTGAAACCCTTTTGCTTCCGGGAATTGAACGTACGGGTACGTACCTTTATACACCCCCTCCGGCCCCTTGACGTTGCCTAGGATTCTGTTTTCTTCTTCTTCTGGTTCCTAGAAAGGACCCGACCGCCGCGATTCCCACATTCTTGCGCTCTGACGAAACCCGCTTCATCTGGAATGCTACAGAGTTACTGGTGAAGTAGTGCTTCAGGCTCTTGAAGCCCCTCTTTCTTTCTTTTTTTTTCAAACCAGAGCTTGTGACGAGAAGTGTCGCTTGTGAGCACCTTGTATCCTGTGCAGGTATTTCGATTGACTATTGGTGCTCGAGATGTCAAAAGGCAATTCCGGAACAAGAATTATTTCCGAATTTATTCCCGGAAGATTAATTCAGCAGAAAAAGATGTCCTTTGCCTGATGGTAAAATTTTGGAAATTAAAATATTTTTTCTTTTATTTTAAGGCGAATATTTTGTCTGAACCCTAATGGGTACTGGTGAACTTCTCATGAAGAGAAGTTAAGTCAGGGACCAAAAAGCAATGCTGTAAAGACAACGCAATAGAGAGGTTTTACAAAATCGGAGTGTGGAAAATATCGCTGTAGAAAAGATATTTAAAGAGCCTGCACGATGTGGTCAAGTATACATTTTATCCGACGTTTTTTTCAGAAGGACAGTAACAATTGAGCCCTAATAAGTTTATTGCATATTAAAATATGGTATACACATTGTGAAACAATTTTTGGTCAACAATTTTCGTGATGCATTTTTTAATTTGATGAAGAAATATTCGTTCGTGCTTTCTGTGCAACAAAATTGTGTGTTGCGTGTTGACAGCGCTTCGTTTTCTAAATTAGTGTACAGTACTGTACTTGTTCGCCAAGTCATAACTATTCCTATTTCTGAATTTTTATCTGGGTTGAAATCTTTCTTTGCTTTTACCCTTGAACGTATAAATTCAGATTATGGTGTTGTTGTGACTTGATGTTATTTTTAAATTAAGCTTTTTTGGCTTTTTGAAAAAAACCATTCAAAATAATCACTTGCTCGGGTGTTCGGGAAATGGAATGATAATTTATCGAATTTCCTTTCTATCGGTGGACAAAAGAGCCTCTCTGCATTCAGATTGAAAAGACCCGCATTTTTTCTCGGTTGGCATGTGCGAAGAATATTTTATGAGCTCACCCGAGGCGTTTTTTCGTTTTGTTTGGGAGAAATCAGAATTTTGAACGATATAAAATCGAGTTGTTCCGCTTGTCTTCTATGACGTGGTCCCGTGGAGGTTTCTGAATGTCGTCTGCGAGGAAATGAAATTTCCTCCTCAGAATAGAGATCAAATGAGAAGTCGACGACGAGGCTTTTGTGGCTCCCAAACATTCCTTTTCGAAATTCTGAAGAATAACCGCGAAAGTAATGTTTCACGGAACCCTGCTTTTTGCTCGAGAGCCGATTTCTCGTTACTCCTCACTGCACTGAAGATAAATCTTTTTCCCGTCTCCCTCGTTGTTATTCTTTTGTTTGAATTTTTTTTACTTTAAAAAAGATTAAAGTACGTTGCGAGTCGATTTCTTTTCCTCGTCTTGAAAGATGCGGCGTTTCTCGGGGAAAACAATTTCCAGCGCGAGAATGGAATCACGGTGTCTTGATGCGTCGAGAAGTGGAAGAAATGAAATTGGTGGGGAATTGCGCTGAGGGGGTGTTTCTCGGATGTGTCGGAGAGCCGAATTTAGGATTTAATTTTCTCTCTCTCTCTCTCGAGAATCCGAAGAATTGTTCTTGGCGTTTCGGTCCACTTGAGTACAAGCGCAGAGATTTGAACGAGAGTGGACATGAAGAGAAAGATGACGAGTTGTCAAGATGATTAAGATGCGGCCTCCTTGATATTTTAGAGTGTGGTGCAGTATTTTGCTCGAGGCAGTAATTTAGTACCTTACAATATTATGTTTTATATTCATACAGGCTGTCTTTTATGTCTAGTTCTCCGCCTTAGAAGTGATTTCCGCTTTACTGGGTATTATTTATCAGTACTGTACAGTGGAAATACCGTAAGTGATTCTGTATCTCTGGTAACGTTCGATCGAGGTATTATTTCTTTGCATGACTGGGTTTATGCAGAAACAAAGCAGGGTATTTTGAGGTGTTCTTCGCCGGAATCGTGGCTAAAGCAGGTGTGCAATTGTGTGATTTTTTTTTCATCCAGTCGTGTCATTGATTTCGTCTAAATACCCTATCACCTTGTTCAGTTGATTTGGGGTAGACAAGAAGAAATTACCGACTTCATATGAGTAGACCTTTGTTGAGATCTTTGTTGTGAAGTGTGCTTCGCTACGTTTGGCGAATAGAAAAAGAACTTCCTTTTCGATTTGTCCACAGCCTTCCAAATA
>CAJPEX010007218.1:0-10443 GCA_905338405.1 Notodromas monacha | reverse complement strand
GGTCTTCATCCCAGTTCTCAATGAAGGACATTGTGAACTGGACAAGACTTCACCAGGCAAAGTTGCCAAAGAGGACCTATTGGCAGCTCTGCAGTCTTTTGCAAGTGTCTGTTTAGGTATATAGGATGCTTTTCTGACTTGTGCCAAAAAGTATTCATCATTTTTCCACTGTCTTTTTTTGTGTGATGAATCATTCCTTCATTAAATTGTGCATTCCTTTTTTAGCATCTGAAGAAGCACTCAGGGAAAAAGTGATTTTGCCAGAGTGCGACCTTCTCAGGAATGTGTCAGTGTTTCATGAAGATGAAATCCTGCCAGCTTTGACTACACCTATGCACTTGGTGAAACTAGAGGCTTCTTTCAGAAAATGGATAACAATTCTTGAAGGAGTAAGTCTGCCTATAGGACCATTTCTCATGAATTAACTATGAATTTCACTTTTCATTTTGCAAAGGTCTTGAATGAGAGCAACCAACTTAGAAAAGAAGTTGATGATGCTGGACCTCAAAAGGAGTTGGAATACTGGAGAAAGCAAACTTGTCTCTTCTTTTGCCTCATGAGTCAAATGAGGGGAAAAGATGTGAGTGTTCCACAAGCAAGATTATATTTATTTGTTGAAGTGAAATGAGGATGTTTTTCATGGAATCAGGTGGATATCTACATATCAGCTCTACAAGCAGCCAGAGGGCGCTTGTTCAGAAACTGGAAGAATGTGGAGGCTGGGGTAATTGAGATGTATAACATCTCAAGAACCAATCTAAGATACATCATAGTGATTGAGAAGCAATGTCATCCTTTATACCTCAGTGGTCCAGTAAGTGGCTACTTTGAAATCATCAAAGAAAAAAATTGACTGCTTATTCTTCATGATGCTTTCCAGAATGAAATGCTGAAAGTTCTTCCAAGTCTCTTCAACACTGTCAGGATGATTTATGTCATCTCTCCATACTACAACACTTCTGAAAGGCTTTCAGGATTATTGATCAAGGTTTGTGTTATTGATTTCAGCAATGGGGGGTTTTAGTTTACATTCAGATTTCCTTCTCCCATTTCTTTTAAAAGTTGTAAATGATTTTAATACAGGTGGTACCTTGCAATTTGATATCCTGCAATTCAATGGTCAAATTTGCTAAGATGTTGACTTGCAATTCAACCTCTTTCCCTGCAATTCAGCCTGCAGAGTGGCTCAAAATGTCAAATTTGATGGCTTTGCAATTTGACCCTTACCAGGCAACATATTAGGGTAAAATTGCAGGTTACCACCTGTATACAGTATTGTATTTTATTCAGGCCAACCACATCATTGTACCACACTTACTGCAGTTACATACAAGAGATTATTTACATATTTCATATCATGACAATCATTATTTTTGTTGACTTAATTTTTAAAACCCTGATCAATTTCCAATTTGCNAAAGGATAATTTTTTTGAAAGCCGCATGTTGAGTGTTTCAATGCAATTGAACCCATCAAATCAGATATGATTTAAAAGATAATTGAATGAACTTTCATTTTGTTTTAAAGCAGTGTTCCCCAACCTGTGGTCCAGCATAATACACTTACTTGAATTAGCAATGAACTCTGTTATCATTATCTAAACCTTTGGGAAGACACGCAGTTGAAAGCATTTGATGAAAAATGAAAGTTGGCTTTTATCCTAATAACACTTCAGACACATTTTTACCTGCTGAAATAAATTATTTTAATTTTCACCTTTCTACGTTTTTGATGACATTCAGCTGCTATTGCTGGTTCATAGGTGCTTAACTTGATTTTTTCAAGAAGCAGAAACTTTTATATACCTGCCCTAAAGTCCATCAAGCAAATTTTTTCCAGTCTGTAAAAATTTTAAGAACCTTTGGGAATATGCCGGTCTGCCAAAAATTGTATGGAAATTATCCAGTCTGGGCACAGAAAGGTTGGGGAACACTGTTTTTAAATAATGTGATAACTCGAATTAATCATGAGGTATTATTGTAGCTTGAAAACTGATTCTGTTTTTTTTTCACTGCGCTTTGCTCTGCATTTTGCAGGTTTGCTTCCCAGAGACAAAGGTGAGATGATCATCGGAAAATAAAATTAAAAATTTATTTAAGACACGTCTTTTTTGTATTCCCTTTGTGAAGCCCTCGGAGAAATCATGGCGTCGTTTGACGAAATGTCCGACTCCATCGCGCGGAAATCTTACGATTGCCTGGACGCGAAACAAAGGACATTCGAGGCTGATTACGACAAGTTCAACGAACGTTTGGGCGTGCTAATCAACAAGATCCGCAAAATGTTGGAGAAGCAGTTCAGTGCTGTGTGGAGCTCCGCCCATTTGGGCATGAGCTTCCTAGGAAGGTTTGTCTCATGAGAAGATTCATGATAATCGGGATTTTCTTTCGGTTCTGGCTCCAATTAACACAAATTTGTTTTAATGTTGTTATATGTGCCAATTAGATTCGAACGGCTTAGTGAACGGGTTCCGGGGCTGAATATAGACGCCAAGTGCTCCGCCATCTTGGCCACTTATTCTAGAACACTGGACAGAGTAAAACTCACTTACAACCGACTGAAAGAAAGTCCGCCGATTCCGAGGAACATGCCTCCAGTTGCTGGTAAGTGTCGTTTATATACACGCAGAAAAATATGGCGAACGTTAAGTCCATGAAAATACTGCAATTCCCTGAATAGCTCCTTTTGTAGCTTGTAGATGTAAATTTTTCATGTACAGTACGTTGAGTACAGACTAAGATGACGTTTTCACAACAGTCTTGCCATAATGGCATGAGAACGCCCTCCCAAGGCATTTTGCAACATCCAAATTATTTGCTGGGCTGTAATGTTATACGATTGGATCTTGGCAAGTTTAACCTCCCTATAATTCAAAACCTTCCTCTTTGAAATTGAAAGTTTAACCCTGGCCAATTTCTTCAAGTCCAATGTAATTTAAATACTGTATATTAAAACAAACATATCAAGATAAACCTCCTTGATTCAAGTTTCAAGGTCCTTGCTTTTGGCTGAAGTTTTGAACACTCTGCTCCAGAAAACAAAAAATAACAGGTACAAATTATATTTTTAATGCAAAGTACTCTAAAACAGATTATACAGTACATCTTCTTTCAGTCAGGACTTGTGTGAATAATAAACAGTTCCAAAAAGTTGGCCAGAAAATAATTTCCATTCATTGATTTATCCAGATGCAGTCAAATGCTTTAACTCCAAGTCAAACATTTTTTTGGAGTCCCCTCAAATTCAGTTTGGGGATGTTCAACTTTAGGAAATAAAAATACAATCCATTTTCTACTGTTTCAAAAGCTGTGAATGCATCATTGCGCTGGTTATGCTTCTCAAATGTTTAAAAATTCAGGTTTTAAATTTGATCATGAAGGTGAGAGAATTTATTCATATCTTTGTTGAGGATATGATAGTCTGGTCTTGATATCCAGGCAGGATCTGGTGGATCAGAGGACTGTTTGAGCAAATAGCTGGACCCATAAGGCAGTTCAAGGGACACCCAAGGATCCTAAAGCAACCAGGGGCAGACAAACTCATACAACGTTACACATTAATATCCAAGACCATAATAGAGTATGAAATGATGCTTCATGACAACTGGTGTGATGAAAGTGTGAGTATTTCATGATTCCTATGCATCAATACATTTGGTACCTTGAATGAATGAACAGAAAACTTTATTTGCTGCTTTTCAGCGTTCACAAGGCACAACCAAGATTCCTGCATCCAAACCCTCTCCCCACCCAACCCAACTCCCCCCAAAGACATTCAATCACTTCAAAGCATGAAACAAAGCACAAACCAATGACAAAAATAAAAGAGAACACACAAGAGTGGTACCTTGCAATTTGACCTCCCACCATTTGTCCATCCCGCAATTTGATGGTCAACTTTGCTGAGAGATTGATTTGCAATTCAACCTATGCCCCACAATTCAACCAGCAGAGAGACACAAAACATCAAAATAAGTGTAGGAAGCATGGCCTTTGACATTGTCTTGCAATTTGACGGCTTCATAATTCAACCCTAGCCCAGCAGTGGATTAGGATTGAATTGAGGTATACAACCTGTACATGGCCTGAAATCATTGACATTCACTTTCAGATTGATCAAGTTCAGTTCAGCTTGTCATGCACTTTGCTGGTGAGAGTGCAGAGTGAAGTTGGAATTCAAGTCCTGGTGAACTTTGACCCAGACATTGCAACAGTCATCAGAGAGGCTGAGTGCATGAAGAAACTTGGTTTACTTGTACCTGCTGTGACTGAAGCCCTCATTGCCTGCAAGGGGAAACTATTTCACAAAAGAGCCATGCTAGAGGTTCTTCATCCTCAAACTTGTCCCAATACTGAATCCCATTTTTTACTGTGAATTTATTCCATAATCAGCATTTGCTCAGGGAATACAAGAGAGTGCAGAAAAAGATTCCTGGAAGTTTGCAGTCTTTGCTGGTGAGTCATCTTGGCAGGGTTGATGAGTGCATTCATTTTTTACTGTGAATTTATTCCATAATCAGCATTTGCTCAGGGAATACAAGAGAGTGCAGAAAAAGATTCCTGGAAGTTTGCAGTCTTTGCTGGTGAGTCATCTTGGCAGGGTTGATGAGTGCATGGAGCCTGCATTCTACCAACTGACCTGGTCTTCACTGCAAGTAAAAGAATTTTTCCAGGGCACTTTGGCAGTGCTCAAGAATTTGGAGACTTTGATTGATAGGCAAGTGATTTCATATCATCCCATAGTGAAAAATTGCCAGCTGTACCATTTTATACATTCATTCACTTTAAAGGCATTCAACTCAACATTTTTAAATTCAAAGGATAAAACAAACAAAAAAACATTGTTCCTCTCTCACATTGACTAATTACTCATTAAAATCAACAATCTTTCCAAAACAGGCTATCAGACATCTACAAAAATAGGATGGAAGCAGTTTTGTTTTCCATGTATGACATCCAGCTTCATGTATTGCCTGAAGAAGAACCTTGGACCCTTGAAGAGTTCTTGGTACACACCAGAGACCATGCCCAACAACAGGCAAAATATTTCCACAGCAAAAGCCAGGTATGAGCAACATAATGGACACAGTTTGGCCTTAAAATTTGAATACAACAGGTAGAGGGCTACAAACCATAAGAATTAAAAAAATATGATAAAACTTACTGATTGAAAATATGCTGACAATAAGTCCTGCTAGACACTTTTTGCAATGTTTGAACCTTTTTATTGAGCTTAGTTTTTTTACCAAACTAACATTTTGTGTAATACATTGCAGACCTTGTTATTCCCATTAAAAAGTGTGTGACATAGTTCAGACATGGTTGGTTCATTTTTTAAATTGGATGGTACCTGTACCATTTTTTTGGAAACTGTGCACATCATGAAATTTAATTTATAGCTTTGGGCACAACTGTAAACTTGAGTATACCAATGTTTTATTAAGTTGATGGAGGACTCTGTGGAAGAGTTGCTGCACCTTATCCTGCACACTGATCCAGTGGAAAACAGAGATGGTACCATTGTTGCATTCAGTATTACCCCATCAGCTGAGGACATGGACAAACTGCTGGCCTCCATTTGCGCATCCAGTAATGGTTTTATTGTTTTCACATTATTTTTCTTAGTGGTAATCCTTCTTCTAAACTTTCATTCCCTATTCATAGGTCCTAGCAATCAAACAACAGATTCCAGGTCACCAACTCCAGGAAGGAATGACTCATCCATGAGTGATACTCAAGAACATGTTGGACTGTCTGACAATGCTGCTCCAGCACCAATTGATGGTGGCTTGCATCAAGACTCTGACTCTTCTCATACACCAGACAGTGCTGGACATCTTTTGCAAGTGCCCAATGATCATCACATGAGGGATGGTAGTTTGATCAGTGTGGCCTCTGGTCCAGCACCCAATTCACTGGCATGGAATCAAAAAGAGAAAGCTGCTAGGAGGAAAAAGGAACTTACTGATAGGGTCAACCATGCTGCTCAGGAACTCAAGAGGTGATCTTTCTAGGCACTTATAGCTGGCACTTATGCCTGTAAACTATACTGATTGTTTTTTGAAAAAAAAAAGTATGGCTTGAAAAAATTTTTTTTAGCTCCAACTCCAATTTTTTAAATTAAAAATCCATGGAAGTTTCAACCTGGCTTTTTATGAATAAAATTATCTGAAAATTTGCTTTCAATTCTCCTGAAGGTACTACAACATGAGGGTTTTGGAGGCTATTGTTAACAGCACCAAGAAAGCCTTGGATGAAATCAGGAAAAGAATTCTGGATCAATGTGACCAAGACAATGGTGAGTACAGCACATACAAAAAACATGGCATTTTTCAAGCTAATTTGTTGGCCTTTCACCTTTCTTCAAAACTTTAAATTTAAAGTTTTGATTCATAAAGCCATTCAAGTCAAATAAGAGGGTCATCAAAGTTGCAAACATTCAGAATCCAACGCTGTTAACTTCACTTTCAATTTTAATGTGCTGAAATAGTTATTCCTAGCACTGTATGATGGTAATTATTAATCATTGAAGTGTCATTTTTAGAGAGAATTTACTCAGAATTATCATTGTGTCACCTTGCATTTTTCCTTGAACAAAAATTGGTTGCACATCAAAATTAATCTCACCCACATGTCAGCATCTGTATTAAGCCAATCAGACCATAAGCAACATGTCCCATAATTTGAGTCCTAACTGCAATGCATCTTGGAATTGGTTTACTTTTTGCAGGGCCAGAGCATGAGGTGATCTCAGCTCCAATGATCCCAGGCCAAACAGAGGCATCATTCAGTCTGCGCAACAGCCTGAGGAAAAAGCATTGTCCAATGTTCAGAGTGAAAGCTGAGCTTGGCACTCAGTATCTCAAGATTTCTCCATCCCTTGAGGAAATCCAGGAACACATTGCCAAGGCAGCCAAAATCATAACTTCAGCATCTAAAGCTGTTGGACAATGGGCCAAGCAAAGAAGGGCATTGGGAGACAATGTGAGTGTCTCATTCATGATGAGAAAGCATTTGGATGTATGCCTAAATGTTCATAAAACCTGGAGCCAGTTATATAGGTGTTTTTATGATAAAAAGCCTGTGCATACTCTAAAATGCCTCAAGTAAATATGGAACATTTTAATTTTATGAATTATCAGGCCAGTGGTTTCAAATTATGCTTTGGTGATGAGTAAACAAAGAAAAGTGTGATGTGTGTGACTAACTTGCATCTCACAGTTGACAAGCTTGATGTGTTGCTGCTGGATGGTTGTAGAGCACTTAACTGATGCAATCATGTGAATACAGGATTATAATTAGCTTCTATAGTTGATGTTCAAAATACAATAGTAGCAGCGTTTGTGAAGCATGCATAAATATGATGTAATGGATCTCCTGAAGCAGTGCAGCTCTTCAAAATTGAAAGTTCATCATGTTTTTTTTGGAAAACATTGGTGCTGTCTTCAAAAGAGGACCATGAGGATCACTATGATTTATTACCCAAAATGTTGGTGGACAGAATTTTAAAATATCATCAAAGTACTGTACACTGATCATTTCCAAAGGGATTGAGAAAATCTGTGTGTTCTTTTGGCTTGAGTATGTGGTAATTCAATTTTACCAAAAATGTAAGTCAATAAGTTTGGGATTTTTGCTTTATGGGCTTTCAAGTGGGTTTACTGTACTATGAAAAACCAAGAACATAAAATTTCTATGAGCATGGATATCATATTTACAGCAGTCAATCTTTTTTCAAGTCTAGTAATTTGCATAAAACTTTCTTCCTGCTTGGGAAACATTTTCAAAGGTTTTTTACATTAAGCATAATATTGCAGATGATAATGTGCAATATTTCCAAAATTAAAAATGAATGAAATCAACTTTGATTTTTAGCTGTAAATGCTCACATCTTTCATGGTTTTTTTTTCAAAACTTGTTTCTAACTTGTTTCAATTAACACTTTCTGGTGTAACCTGTAAATAGAAAAAAAATTAATTGTGAATATTGTTATTTATGACCAATCATCTCAATTTAGAGCATTACCATGTGTGTCCCCCTCCATGAAGATAGACAGAAAGAAAGACTATTTCCATATCCTAATTTGCATTTTTTGTGGCACTGCATCAAGTTGACATTTCTGGCACAAGCCATGAAGAAGGATGTGGTCATTTGGAAGACCATTTCAGATGAATCTTACCGCTCATGTCTCCCCAAACTCAGCCAAAGGCAAGAAATAGTTCCTTTAGTAAAGGAGGAGACCAGCAGTAGTGAAAGCATTGAAAACAATGGTGGACCACCTTCAAGCACAAAGCCACCATTAGGAGCAGCTAAAATCCTTACCAGGGCTGCTATGAACTGTCTGGTGAGGACTCAACAGTGAAACTATACAGATTCTTTGCCCATTCTTCATCTCCACATCATCAATCATGACTTTTTCCCATCTTTTGCACTCAATCTCACTTTGAAAAAAAAGCAAGAATGAAAGGTACATGATCAACATGGAGATATGGTACCATATCTTGTTCAACATATTCTATATTGGACTACTTCCACTGCTGCTCTGTTTGTCTAACAAGGTGTGTTGTTGATCCAATTGTTCAGGCCATGCATGCAATCAGGACTGCAAGGAAAATAAAAATGATAGCTCATTGTCTGACAGAGGCCAAGAAACCATTGTGTGCAGGAACCAAAGCTCCTGCTGAAAAGGTTTGTTTCCTGGAAAAATCTATTATAGGTATAATCCCTGGACCCTTGAAAGTAGACCCTGAATCAAATCCATACCTTGCCTCCCCTCAAGATGTCCCATCTTGGTTTTTGCGGGACGCCACCCCCTGGCATACCAGTTACCACATCTCTGTACCATGAGCAAGGACAGCAAGTGTACCAGACCCATAATCAAAGTATTCTCCAGTGGCACATGTTCATATGCATGTTTGCATGATGCATGGCTTATATTTCTTTGCAATAACCCCCCTGTTTGGGTATTGAATGCAGGTTTAACATCCCTGAAAAATGCTATGATAATATACAGTATTTTTGGATGCGTCTTTAAGCAAAAAATCGAGACATTTTTATTGAAATGAGCAAAAAATTATCTGAAAAAAATTAATTTCTAAAACTGTACAGTGAGACCCTGAAATGTGGACATAATTGGTGCATCACCAGTGCCCCTAAGTCAAAATGTCCCTAAGTTGAGTCTTGTTTTCCTATAGACTTACATTATATAATTTTTAAGCGGTGTTTTACGGAAGAAATATTCATCAGAATTATATGAGCAAAAATTGTCCGCCAATTAAAATTGATTCATTCAATATCTTTCAACTCAATAAGAACTTTTGGAGCATTGAATAGTCCACGTCTGCGCATCAGCACGTTGAAATGTTGGCATCTGTAAAAATTACATTCAAGTTGCAAAGAGAGGAGGAAGTCCCTCTATGCTGGAGGCAATTTTTTTTAATTAGCTGAATGGATGGAAAAATTATGGGAGAAATGCTAAAGAATTTTTCTTGGAAATATTCAAGGGTTGGGAGTATCTGTTTCTTGTGATTCAGTCCAATAAAAGTCACTTTTCCTGAAACATATTTTACCATGCCATGTCCACATGTCATGCCAGTCTCCACATGTTGGGCCTTTTTTACGCCTTTTATGCCTTTTTGTGGGAAAATAAATGTCCCTAAGTCAAATTGTTAACATATCAAGGTGTCCACATGTGCGTCTCTCACTGTATATCATTCAGACTTTTATTGGATCTACAGTTGTTATGTCACTGAGTCATCAGACCAATTATAAGTTCAAATTTAGTTTTGGAGATGAAAAATGCAAATATGAGAGCACTTTTTCACATGAAAAAAATTTTCAAGCCATTTGAAGAAGTGCTAAATTTACTGCCCTTGACTGTAGACTCTTTAGCTGCATGGTTTAATTTTAAACTGAATGGGCAGAAATATGGGAGTAAATCTTGGCAACACCAACTCAGTATTATAAAACAAACCATGACTGTTGAAATAAATAAATATTCAATCCTCAAGTTATGGTCTTTGTTTGCGAGTTGCATGATGCTAAATTTGTATTGGCTTACAACATTTTGTACATTATATACAGTATGAGTTTATGTTATTTGAATTTATTTTCATATTAAATTCATTTTTAGAGTCCTCTTGATTTGGTTGGATTTTTTGTTACAAAAGGAATTTTTAGCTTGATGCAACATTTCACATCTTCCAGGAACATCTTATTGATTGAAATTGTGTTTAGGATGCAACTCAGCAACAACAACAACAACAACAGCAGCAAATCCAACAGCCAACACAATCTTCAGGGTCAAGTCCTGTAAAGAACATGGCTGCCTTGAAGGCCAAGAAGCCATGGTTAATCAAAAGAGGCAGAGCTGCAACTGTGGACACTTATGCAATTCAACCCATCAGGCCCAAAAACTATTACCACAGTGTAACTGAGCACAAGG
>CAJPEX010007216.1:0-10444 GCA_905338405.1 Notodromas monacha | reverse complement strand
CCCAACTCTGTATACCAGACAAGAGAAATTGAACAAACAACGTATGCTAGCTAATTGCCACAACGCCGCGAGGAAAGCGTCGCAATTAATTACACCCACCTTCCATACACATTTTTCATTACGTCTTCCTTTTTATTATTTTCTTTGTGTAACTTTTTTTTTGTCGGGTGGTGAGTGAGGATAGAATTCTTCGCCATGTTTGTAATTAGTGGGCGAGTTTCTTGTTTTGGACGACATATTTTTCGTTGCTCCGGAAAAAAAAGATTATGGGTGCGGTTGGTGTTTTTGTTTTTCATATTCGAAAAAGAATTTATAAAAAATTTCTTTTGGAATTTTATGTTTCTGGATGCACGATAAATCCCAAATTTGATCTAGACAGAAAAAAGGCTCAGTAGTAGGAATATTTCGAGATAAAATATTTTTTTCGTGCTAGATTTAAAAATGCAAATTTCTCCGAGACGCTTGAATGCTATAGATTTTTTTTCCGGTTGAACTTTCGAAGAAATTCAGGGGGGAAATTTCGGCTTGTCAAATTGTTTCCCTCTTCTGTGGACTCATTTACAGAAAAAAATGTCCCATTCTTCATGCTGTGAAGAATATCATGAGAAATCAAATCCGGCTTTCTTACCCAAAAATCATTGAATCTACTCGAGAGAAGACACTTTTCAATCAACAATCAGCTCTTCTGTCATCCTAAAAAAAATGAATGCAGTTTTTTCCCATCTTATGATGCAAACGAAATGTTCGTTCAGGGTTTTTGGCATGAATTGGTTCTTTAAAAATTATAACTTCCTGATTATCATCACGAGAAGGGTTTGAACAGATGTGAAAAACGATGTTGATGATGATGATGACGACGATGATGATGATGACGAGGATATAACGATGAGACTTGTTTTTTTCCTCTTCTTATTAATATTTTCTTTTTTGGCACAGCAGTTGTTGGGTTTTCTTCTCCCCGGGGGGAAGCATGATGCGTGGGTCACGGGTTGCGCGTATAGACCAACTGTGTACTCATCATGATGATTAACATCTTTGACTCGACCACACGAACTTTATTCGTTTTTACAACCCTTTATAATTTATATTATTTTTTGTGTTTGCGAGAGAGAGCACGTGATGGTGTTCAACGCGTGGTTATTGATCCTGACGTCTGGTGCTTTGGAAAAGGCGTCAGGTGTAATTGATTGGATGAATTCCGGTTAATTTGAAGACCACGAAAGGAACGGTTTTTTTCAACGCTTGTTATTTATTTTATTTTTTTGCAGGACCGGAATGTGGCTGTAGCACTTGATTGATTGTCTGTGCTGATGCCTTTTAATTGAAAGGAACACTTCTGACATGAACTAATTGGATCAGAAAAGAATATGCAGCGGAATATATTTTAAATCAGTGTTCCAAAACCTTTTTGGACCCACAAACTAGCCAAATTTCCATAAACATTTTTGCAGACTGGCAAATGTTGCAGAAATAAATCCATTCAAACGTTAGGAACAAGGCTTTTAAAGTCACTGTTTGCACCAAAAGCTTGTGCATCAGTGAGGAGAGAAAATGGCAGGAAAGTTTTTCAGACTCTTATCACTGAAGAAAATTTAGGTTTAGAAAAGTGAGAATATCCCCCAAGATCTGTCAATCAGGTCAATTTTTATATTATATAAAGAAACGTTGGAAAACATCTTCAGCTTTAATTTAAAATGTTGCAGAATTTTTAAACTTTAAATTTAACTGCGCTATTGTCCTTCCAAAAATTTAGACGAAGATAACCGAAATTCATTCCTGCTTTTGATAAATGTACATATGCTGAAAATTTCCTGTGGACCAGCAAAAAAAATTTGAGGATCACGGGTTAGGGAACACTGTTTCAAATCACGCATGTTTTGCACCAATATTCATGTCATATTTTTATTACGTCTGTCACTTGAGGAGTTTTTATAAGGCTCTTCAAATGCTGAAGATTTTTTTTGCGTTTTAATACGTAAATCAAGAGTAATTCTGCGGATGATGGAGAAGTTTTAAAATTCGAATAACGGAATGTTTGTTTTTTTTGTGAACAATAGCGAATGGCTTTATAAGTCAAGGCATCAATCATCATCTCCAGCTGAGCTCGAGTCGTGCCCACGAGTAAAATGAAATAATCTCATTCATAAATTTCTTGATTACCTTCGAATATGCTAATAAGAAAATTCGTTATACGAAGTCTTTCTGTTCAATTTCCATGACTTTATTAGTAGACATGATGAATTTTAAAATTAAATAAAAACATAATTAAGGCCGGGATTAAATTTTTTGTCACCTTCGTTCCACTGGAGGAGTTCGATCAGATTTAATTTGTCGACATTGCCAACGTCAGTGAAACAGATTTTTATCCAACCGTTGCATTTCTTGGTCCATGATCGTGACATGCTTATTTATCAAGTATTTTTTTTTTCCGTGACGTTGACGTGACAGAAATACCAATGGCGGAATTTTAATTAGAGATGAAAGCAACAACGACATTGTTTGGCGGCTACGATTGGCAAGAAATATATTCTAATATTGGTTGCTGGATGTATTTCGGAATATTTTGGTGGATCTTTGCATAACATTTTGTTCCTCTTTCGCTTTTGAATAATATTTTATTAAGCTACGTGAAGGAATAATTTGATGAAACGACGCTGAAGGAATTTTTAAAACGACTGAAAATTTGAGTTTATATTCGATGTATAGCAATGAACCAAAATTCATGAGATGCTAATGAATGGTGTGTGGTGAAAATTTTGGACATTTTGAATATCAGTTAATCTTTTAACGAGTCTCAGTTTAAAAAAAATAAAATAAAGATGCACTGATTTCGAGTCTTCGTCGGTGGTGGGAAACGCTTTGAATATATACTGACTGAACTTTCGTTTCATATTTTATGGTAAAATATAAAAATAAACGCGTAAAAATACTTCGAAGATTGAAATGATATAAAAGAAAATGAGATGCATGGAAATAACGTCATTGTTTTCCTTCTCCGCCCCTTTTTCGTCCCGCATTCGATGATGAAGCAGATTACTTTCTTCTTTACGGCTTTTTCAAGCGCCCCGCGAGAAATTGAATCTTCGCGGACGTGGGTGGGTTTTTTTTATTTTCTTTTTTTCATTTTATTACCTGCCTCACTTTTAACAAGTTTTGCCCTGAGGGAAAAAATAATGGTGTGTTGGGGGAGGAGGAGGAGATGAAGAGGAGAGTAATTTGGCCGCGGGGCATCGTCATCATGGCCGCCGCCTTGTTTGATGGACATGGCTCTCTTTCTCTCTCTCTCTCTCTCTGGTGTTTTGTTGCTTGGAGGCTCAGCCAACGGCACGCACCTGTTGTTGCGGGGTTCCCTTGTTACCCTTGGGCAAGCATCGCAATATGGGAGACAAATGATGAAATTTTTTTTTTTTTTTTACTACTGTAATGAAGAAGAAAACTGTTGAGGAAATTTTCAAAATTTTCGTAGTTGTTATTCATTTTATTTTTTTTGCATCAAATATTCCTGAAATATTTTGCCAGTTGAGAAGCCAGAGTCTGGGATGTCTCCATTGCAATGAAGCATTAGAAATTTCTGAGACGCTTTTTGCTTTGAATTTTTCTTTTTTGAAAAAGGGAAATTATTTACATTGAGCACAAACATTTTTGCTTTGAAACTTCCTCACAACTTTAATAAGGGAATTGAGGATTTTTGTCATTATAAAATTCCATTTTGCATGCTTTTGAACTTGGAGGCAATAGGGTTAATTTGCCCCATTAGTCTATCACTTCCATTTAAAACACATTCAGTTACTTGTTTTATTGCTTTTCTCTTCCATGTAACAAGAAAATAATAACCAAAGGCTGTAGGAAACTTGACTTACAGAGGCTTGAGAGAAAAAGACTCTGAGTTTGGAATGTTTTTAATCCATTTTTTCAAAGGAATTCTGATGGGGACTTGAAAAATAGTCAACTAAGGGAGGTATTTGGGAGGTATTCAACTTAGGTTGGTATTCAACTTAGGGAGGTATTTGTCTTACAGAGATATTTGTCTTTGGGAGTTATTTGTCTTAGGGAGGTTTGACTTATCAAGGTTCAACTGTACATCCTCTGTTGTCTTTTGAGATTCTTACCAAAAGAATCCCCTACCCTGTTCCCTGGTGGATTGTGCATTTTATTTATCCAAGTATACCAATTCTTAATTCATATTTTATTCTTTGTGGATTGTGTCCTAAATTTAAATGGTAATATTGAATTTGTCACCCAAAATCTAAGAACCTAAATTCCTAGAAAACTTGTCTCCATTCATCTTTGTGTGAACCAAGAAAGACTTTGGTTCACACACTCCTTCCCAAGCCTTCAAGGCTATTTTTTATTGCCAAATCCTGTTGCTGTTTTTTTGTCCTTGAAGGACAGCTTTCCTGTTTTCCAAATCTATCAAAAATACTTCACTTCTGCCTGAACTCTCGTGCGTGTCACTCAAGAATATTTGTAAACATTTTGTGTGATTTCGAAGTACAACAACCTTAAAATAGGGTGAAAGTTCACCCTGGTTGTAGCCCAACCAAATTCTTTGTTGAGTTCATTTCTCAAATTTGTTCAACTTTAAAATTTACTAAATCATTCCTAACAGCTTGTGCTCTACAAAAGCAGTAGCGTAGCAGAGTGTGTGAAATCAGTGATCCAATAATGGCAAAATAGTGCAATATTAATCCAGCAAAGTTAAAATCAAATTTCAAATGGGAACTGAAATCTTAGTGCGTCTCAATGGCAAAAAATTAAATAATAGAAATCATTCTTGACAAATAAATTAAAAAAAAACTCATGTGATCAGAGAAAAAAAAATTTTTTTGTTCCCTGTTTCTCCAAAAATCTCAATTCACCAGATAAACTGGTGACATTTTCCCAACAAATAATATGAGCGTCAGGAAATTCCCGGAACGCAACAGAAAATTTGCAGAAGCAGTGCAATGAGTGCCTGTTGTCCACATATTCACCCCCCTGGATTTCTTCTTCCTATTCTCCTTCACCCCAAAGTTTTTGTAGATCTTCATAAATGCTGACTTGGGAGGGCATGCTGCAAGGCAAAATAGAGAGTGGAATTCCGCGGATGGGCGAGTATGGGGAGCACTTGAGAAGTATATAGGGGCCCTGTTCCAGGGTCTTCTTCCCTGCGGGGCGGCGATTTATTTCTCTCCTTGTGCCCCCAGCAATAAGCAGCGTGCCTCGAAATTACTGTTTACCTGCGGGTGTTTTTCTTGCTTTCCTGCGAGGAATGAGCATGGAGAGAGAGAGAAAGAAAGATAACAGAAAAATATGATTGGGGAAGGAAATCCCCACCCTTAGGGTTCTCCATATTCTCTGCTGTTGAAAAAGCTGGTGCTGTGTGCTGGTCTTACTTCTTAGGGTACCCTCTTTTTTTTTCTGGGTTGCGGATGGGTAACGGACGACATGCCATGCGGAGAAATGAAGTAATGGGTCATTCAGCACTTGCTTGTGTTGAAATTCATCCATGCCTCTTTATACAGTTTCCTTTCAGCTGCATCAAGCTGTAGGCTTTGAATCAATAATCCAGAAAATATGCATGCAATTTAAGCTAATATTAACAACAACAACAAAAATCAGCATGGGTTGGAGACTTCGTCTTGCAAGAGTGGAAGTCTTATGTTGCAATTTTTATTGCTGATTTCTTTTTTTTTATTGAAGAGGGATAGGTGGGTGTATGCATACGTGTTGGATGTCCAGTTTTATTTTGTGGAGTGTGTTCTCTTTTGTTTTTGTCATCAGTTTGTGCTTTGTTTCATGCTTTGAAGTGATTGAATGTCTTTGGGGGGAGTTGGGTTGGGTGGGGAGGGGGTTTGGGTGCAGGAGTATTGGTTGTGCCTTGTGAACAATGAAAAGTGGAAAATATAAAGTGCTCTGTTCATTCATTCATAAAATAAATAAAAAATGGAAAACCTAGCATGATCAGAAAAGCCAAAGTCTGGAAAAGCCCCCATTTTTCTTTTTAAATTCCAACATGGAAACTTGTTTTTTTCTAAAGCTTGGTGGAATTTTCTGCCATAGGATTAGCATGGAGGGGTTTTGGAAACAATTGTTTTCATTTTCCTGCATGGTTCTAGACTTTGGCTACCCAGCAAACCCTGCATTTTTGTGACCTTTGGTCAAACCAAAATGCACAGGCATGCAAACATTTTCTGATACAGTCATGCTATGGGAATTAACCTTTGGCTGTCCAATGGTTATTAACCCTTGAATGTCACGGAGTTCCATTCCATCCCAGGGTGAAATAGGACTTTTCTTTTGTTGGTGTGCATTTCAGTTTTGCAAAATAAGGTGATGAAATCCATGCAAAGTGGAGGAGGGCAAAGTTGGATTTTTCCTGCATGGGGTTACAGAGGCACTGAACTTTTTCCTAGTCAGACTTTTTCCTCAATGATCTCCAAATTGGGATCCTGGTTTTCAAGCTTAAAATTAATCCTTCAATGATACAACAATGCAAGCAAATGGATAGAAAAAAAACAGCTTTGAAGAAGCACTTTTTCACATTTGTGTAAAATTGTTCTGCAGAGAGCAAAAAGACAACTACAAAAAAGCACCAGGATTTTTCTCAACTTTGCCCTGCAGACACTGTCATGGTTTTTTTTAATGTCATATCCTAAGATGCACCCAAAATTTCCAACACAAAGCCTGACTTCAATCATGCCTGAAACTTCTCCAAGTAAGGGAACACATCCAAAACTTATCCAAATCTTGTCCTTTATAGTTCTATATTTTCTTAAACTTATGCAAAGATGTCTGTGGAAGTCCTGTGCATGACTTTCTCAAAAATCAACCAAAAAACATCATTTTTGGATTACTTTTGGATAAAACATGGAACAAGTTTTAAAATTTTAATCCAGAACTTGTCCAAAGCATATCCATGTCTGGCAAGAATCTGGACCAACTCTTTTTGGATAATATTTTCTTCTGGCCAAAAATTGACAAGTTGAGTGAATATGACTATTAGAATTCTTTGAACTCTGTCAACTGTTCAATGGTTTTGGAGCAGGATGATGTGTTCTTACTTGGATTCATATCCAATACAGGTGGTAATTAAATTGTAATTCAATGCTAATCCATTGCTGGATCAGGGTCAAATTTCAAAGCCATTGAATTGCAAGACAATGCCAAATGGCATGTTTTCTACATGGCATTTGAAATTTCATGTGTCTCTGCAGATCAAACTGTGCAGCAGAGGTCAAATTGAGAGTTGACCTCTCAGCAAATTTGACCATCAAATTGCAGGATGGTCAAATTGCAAGGTACCACCTGTCACCTTACTTCCCTTTTAAGCCTTTTTAGATATTGCAATAGGACTTCACTCACTGTATAGGATGATCCAGTATCCAAATGTGATTGTTAAAGCCATTGCAGATGACAGACTTGTCATGACCCAAGAAAACTTCATCAACCATGGAATTGATATTGGTTCATTTTCTGACTCAGTGTTGCTTTTGAAATCTGAAAAATAGTATTCAACTTTTTAAAATCAAATTATAAGTTCAACATTTCATTGTGCAGCTTGCCTGCTTTAAAATTGTTCTTCCTGTACCAGAAAACAAGAAGCCCTTGAAGATGGGCATCAGCACACAACAACATGAATCCCCAAGTGGTCAAATATATCATGGCCTTTGGTCCAAGCAGAATTATTGTCCAAGCCAACCAAAAAGTCATGTAGATTCCAACAAATATTCTGACAAGCCCATACACTGCAACATTGATACTGAAGTCTGCATTTCTATTCCACTTGAAAATAAAAAAAAATAAAAAACACAATTAATTTTTGGATCTTTCAGAAAGTTTTTCAGAGAAACCCCCAAACTTTCCACATACCTTTGCTCTGATGAAATCAAGTGGACAAGGATGGTCAAACTTCATGAGATGCAAAGATTTTTTGCACTTCTCCAAAAAATGTTCTTCTGCCATTTCTTCTTCCCCACGCTCTGCAACATTGATACTGAAGTCTGCATTTCTATTCCACTTGAAAATAAAAAAATAAAAAACACAATTAATTTTTGGATCTTTCAGAAAGTTTTTCAGAGAAACCCGCAAACTTTCCACATACCTTTGCTCTGATGAAATCAAGTGGACAAGGATGGTCAAACTTCATGAGATGCAAAGATTTTTTGCACTTCTCCAAAAAATGTTCTTCTGCCATTTCTTCTTCCCCACGCTCTCAAACTTTCCACATACCTTTGCTCTGATGAAATCAAGTGGACAAGGATGGTCAAACTTCATGAGATGCAAAGATTTTTTGCACTTCTCCAAAAAATGTTCTTCTGCCATTTCTTCTTCCCCACGCTCAAATCACGTCAGAAACTTGAGTTATCATTGTTTGGGAGTATTTTATGTCTGTAAATATGTCCATAATGGTAAAAAGTAAAATTCAGTGCGTCGCTCTTAATTCGGATTGAAGCACATTTTCGTCAACAAACGCTAACCAATTTAATCGCACCAAAAAAACAGCAATAAAATCACCTCAAGAACTACACTGACACAATTTTCAGACACATGCACGGAAATTTTTGATTCGAAAAATTTTTTTTCACTCTCTGCTTATCACGAACGAGGAGTCGAACGTTTCTGATCGACAGAAAATCACTCGGTATTTTCTTCTTTCGCGACGATTTTTTTTCCTTATACGGAATCGGAGAGGAAAAGGAAAATGCAACTAATACATATATATAAAACGAACACAAGCAGGATTTTCAAACGGGACGAATGAAAAACGGCGATTTCCCCGCAAATTTGTTCACTTATTCACCGGATGATACGAGCTATCAAAGGAAAACTCGTTCCCACACGACAGAGAAAAAAAGGAACTGCGACAGTCACCATTTATGAGCAGAACACAGGTACACATGAGACTTTATCCTCCCACAGCAGCAAGCAAGCAATTGACTTCATTTTTGCTTCATTGTCGACAGTTGTATTTCATTTGTTTTTTTAATACGTTTTTTTTTAATAAGTCGAGAATCAGGTGAATCGCAATAAACCCGTGTCGATAAGGACGAACGCGACGAGGATACTTGGCGTTTTCTAACGCTGTCATGCGTTTCGAAAAAATAATAATAAATCATGGAACTCGGAGTGAATAGGGTTGTGTATGTGGGATCAAGTGACTGACTGGTTTGTTTATGTTTGCCTTTGGAAAATAAATTGCTGGAACCATTCAAGAGTCATCTTTGGGCCTTCTGGAAGAATTACATTCAAAGTGGAATTGGAGTTGTTGAAAAAATTACATAGCTTTGTTTTGTTATTTTGAATGAATGAATGAACAGAACACTTTATTTGCCACTTGGGGATTCATGTTGTTGTGTGCTGATACCCATCTTCAAGGGCTTCTTGTTTTCTGGTACAGGAAGAACAATTTTAAAGCAGGCAAGCTGCACAATGAAATGTTAAACTTATAATTTGATTTTGAAAATTTGAATACTATTTTGCAGATTTCAAAAGCAACACTGAGTCAGAAAATGAACCAATATCAATTCCATGGTTGATGAAGTTGTCTTGGGTCATGACAAGTCTGTCATCTGCAATGGCTTTAACAATCACATTTGGATACTGGATCATCCTATACAGTGAGTGAAGTCCTATTGAAATATTGAGAAATGCTTAAAAGGGAAGTAAGGTGACAGGTGGTACCTTTGCAATTTGACAATTTGATGGTCAAATTTGCTGGGAGGTCAACTCTCAATTTGTCCTCTGCTGCACAATTTGACCTGCAGAGAGACATGAAACTTCAAATGCCATGTAGAAAGCATGCCATTTGGCATTGTCTTGCAATTCAATGGCTTTGCAATTTGACCCTGATCCAGCAATGGATTAGCATTGAATTGCAAGGTACCACCGGTATTGGATGTGATTCCAAGTAAAAATACATTATCCTGCTCCAAAACCATTGAACAGTTGACAGAGTTCAAAGAATTCTAATAGTCATATTCACTCAACTTGTCAATTTTTGGCAAGAAGAAAATATTATCCAAAAAGAGTTGCTCCAGATTCTTGTCAGACATGGATATGCTTTGGACAAGTTCTGGATTAAAATTTTAAAACTTGTTCCATGTTTTATCCAAAAGTAATCCAGAAATGATGTTTTTTGGTTGATTTTTGAGAAAGTCATGCACAGGACTTCCACAGACATCTTTGCATAAGTTTAAGAAAATATAGAACTATAAAGGACAAGATTTGGATATAAGTTTTGGATGTGTTCCCTTACTTGGAGAAGTTTCAGGCATGATTGAAGTCAGGCTTTGTGTTGGAAATTTTGGGTGCATCTTAGGATATGACATTAAAAACAAACCATGACAGTGTCTGCAGGGCAAAGTTGAGAAAAATCCTGGTGCTTTTTTGTAGTTGTCTTTTTGCTCTCTGCAGAACAATTTTACACAAATGTGAAAAAGTGCTTCTTCAAAGCTGTTTTTTT
>CAJPEX010007215.1:0-10447 GCA_905338405.1 Notodromas monacha | reverse complement strand
ATATCTACAGGGATTTTAATCCGTAGTTTTGGTCCTCGGTGACGTAAGCCTGGCTTTTTTTTTTTTGTTTACCCTTCCAGTGAAAGTACAGTAGTTGTTTTGCTACTCACATGGTCATGCCTTTTCTTTGTGCGTCCGTTTATTAGTTGCTGCTGCTGATGTTGTTGTAGAATACGGTGTTTTTTTTTCTGGTATACCTTTTTCTTTGTGCTGTTGACGTTCGTTAACAATTTCTGGGATATTTTTGCTTATAACTTTTTTTTCGTTTGATTCGAAAGCGGGGTATTTTATATTTTTGTGTCTGATTTGTGCAGAGGCTACCAGAGAGGGACTTCCGCCAGGAGTTATGTACCGCGTGAGGGCGACTTACAGGTACCAGAAGGAAGATGTTGACGAGTTGTCGTTCGACGTGGGCGAGATCATTCAAGTTATTGAATTTGATGATACTGAGGACCAGGTGAGGCGTTGTGATGTGAGGAGATATATTTTTTTGGATAATTGAAGGGACAGGCAGGTGATTTTTTGTTCGTTTGTAAGCTGCTGGGATCACGGAAAATTGGCTGTGTATATTGAAAAATCTAGCTTGAGTGAAACAAACTCGAAAAAGTTTCAAGAAATTCCGGTCAAGTTTTGTTTTCCAATTATGTTCTCTGTGGAGACGAGTTTTTGGTTCTAACATGTGACGAATTTTTCATTTATATTTTTTTCTGGTTCCTGACGGTATCTTAGTGGAAACTATCGAACTTATTCAAGACTGTAAACTGTAATCTTAGTGTAAAATAATTATAGTAGATTAAAAAATTAATCTAAAAAACCACGTTTTTCAAGAAGCAAAAAATAACCTTAAACGCACAAAAAAATTTAGTACATTACAAAATTAATCTAAAAAACCACGTTTTCAAGAAGCAAAAAATTCCTGAAAGTTTCAGCTTGCTAGCTAGTCGGGAAGTGAGCGAAATTTGAGTTGAAAAATTTGATCCGGACAAACAAACGGACAAGAAAGTGAGTTAATAAAAACGTGTTAAAATGTGTTGCCTTGATTCTGTGACTGTGCTTTATAGAGATTATTTGATAATTGTCAGAAAAATAAAATAAAAAATCTTAAAATGCGCAGCGTTAAAAGATAATTAAAACCTAGCTTTTGTAGCGAAGCTTTATTGCTGCAGAAAATACTGTATACGAAGTGATGCTCTAAAATTTCTTATATTGTCTTGTGCTAATTTTGAAACGACTCCTCTATTTCATTTGAACAGTATGATTAGAAAAATATTTCTAGTTTTAAAAAAATTTCTAGTTTTAAAAAAATTTCTAGTTTTAAAAAAATTTCTAGTTTTAAAAAAATTTCTAGTTTTAAAAAAATTTCTAGTTTTAAAAAAATTTCTAGTTTAAAACAAATTTATAGTAAATATTTTAGAATGTTCAGGTGTGACGAGTCAGAGACTTTTGAAGGAAGTACAGTATTTCTTACACATCTACAGAATTTTTTGTTTAATTTCATTTTTCAAGATCACCGCAATATTGAAGAATTTTTAAGCATGTCAGGTTATGTATACTGTAAGATAAGTGTGTTGAAAAGATTTTCCATCTAATTCCATTGAAGAGAGATAGAAATGAGTCTTGAATTATCTACTTCAGAAGCACTTCAGATCGTTTAATGCCCATAGGCCGCCGTTTCCCACAAAATCTTTTTCCTAGTTGTGTTTTAAACTGTGAGTCTCATGACATTTTCCCCAGGTATTTGGGAGCTTGTTGTAAGGGGATGTTACTGTATCAGATATTGAAGCTTTGAATTATTTGCGGATGGAATTGCTGGCGAATTCTCATTCAGCTTATTCATTGTTATTGCGCATGGGGTTTTTGGGTGTCCATTCAAAATCACATGTTTAAACTGCAGAATTCGTGAGGAATTTATTTACTGTCTTAGTTTTTTTTTATGCCATGTAAGACAATCTGTTGAAGCTGAAATCGTCGCTCGGATGACCCAAGTGACCTACTTTTAGGAAATTCCCACGTTATGCGTTTGTTGCGTGAAAGGGAGTTTTAATATATTCCATTGGTGAAGAATTTGTTTGAAGTATGTTTCAACTACGCTTTTTTCTTGCGTTGAATTTTCTTGTTTTAATTTTCGAATCTGTGTCGTGCAACATGTGTACCGTAATCAGAACTTTAATGTGACTGACTGTATTTGATGAATTTGCAGGAAGAAGGTTGGTTGATGGGAGTCAAGGAGAGCACTGGTGAGAAGGGCCTGTTCCCTGCCAACTTCACCCGTCCAATTTAGTTGGCTGCGAATGAAGCGGAAGCAAAACCTATAACATCCTCTTGTAAATATACTCCATGAGAAGCCTGCCATACCTTTGACAAGAAGCGAGAGAGAGAAAGAGGGAGATGAAAAAAACTCGAGAGAGCAAAATTTATTGCGAAGAATTGACGACCAATTTTTGCTTCTTCCGCTCGCTCGTCAAACGCCGCTCTCCCGTTTGCGTTTTTTTTTTCGCGAGCAACCAGAACATCAATTCACTTGTTTTTTTCCTTCCTTCCTCGGATTACGCGAAGGAGGAAAAGCCTGATTGAATACTCAACAAAAAAACAAAAACAAAACACCATTGTCTTCTCATCGCCTCAGATCATGGGTTGTGAGATGAAAGAATGGGATTTTTTGTTTTCTTTTATTGTAGTCTACGTGGTGCTAAATGACAATCCATGACTATATGCGATGTGGGAGGAAATTTTAGCTTGGAAGAAGAAAGAAAGGCTCGAATGTAGTTGTATTCAGTTCAACAAAATTTCTGTTGGAACCTTTTTTCGAAAAAAAAATGAGTCTTGGTATATCTTATCTTGAGAGGCTTAATGCTAAGTTTTTCTTTGTTTTTTTTTCTGCCTTGGAATGTGTGCGTGCAAACGTATCCATCTTTTATTTCACGCGTGTTTCACTGTTTGTTCCGGCCTAATTTTTCTATTTCGAGTCGTGCAATAATCGTGTAAAAAGGTTTTTTTTTGTTGTGCCTCGGGATTTTACGTTTGTCCTGGTAACATGTATATGCGGAAAATTTTATTTCATTTTTTTTTTCGTGCGAATGGTTTGAACGGATTTGTGGTTTTAGCAGGGATTGTGATTGTGAATGATTGTCCAACAATATGCTCAGCGAACAACCTGTGTTTGTATTCGGGATGCCTCAGCGTTTGTGTCGAAGCTTGTCCGACTTTTGTTCTTCCTATCGTATATTTCGACATTTTTTTCGTGATTTGAAAAAAGAAAGGAGTGTAAATCCAAGATGGACGACGGATTTGAAGAATCATTTTGGAGCAGCGACGATATCGGCATTCTATCATAGTCCGACGCATCATATACGTAATTTAATATCCGACAGGAAACTTCAGGCTTTTCTTCGTTTGAAACTGATTTAAAATACTAGTAATCTTTTACATTTCTATTCTCGGTATTCTGTCGAAAGATAATGGATAATTGCCTACGTGTTCAATTAATGTTTAAGCATTGCATTTTATCGTGAACCAGAAATTTTTTTGAATTCCTGTGCTAGAAAGTATTTTTCTTAACTTTGACTTTTGTTTCACTCAGCCGTCTTTCGATCTAAAAAAAAATGTTTCAACTGTTGGTTGAAAAATTATGCTTGAACCAGCTTTCTAGCCGAATAACTGTTCTTCAATTTGCAAGTTCAGTGTAAGTGATTCCCTGTAAGTACCAGTGCACAGAAATTTAATTGCAGGTCTATTGGAGTCCCTGTATATTTCTTTTTAATTCTTGTAACGTTTTGTTTATATTTTTAATATCCACAAAAGTGGCTTACATGAAAACTTACTTGATTTACCTGAGTACCATGCACCCTTGAGTAAAATGTTCACTTCCTATCTTAAGCCAAAATTGTGACAAAAAAACCTGTCCTCAAGTTAGATGTGCAGTCCATTTTGTGATTACTTAAAAAATGAATCTATCGACATTTGAACTGATTCAATTTTATTCAGATTTTCAAGTATTGCTTCGACGAGTGACTCTGATGTGATGTCCACCAAATGATGAACACCATCTTTATTTCTAATGAAAATTTGTTTTTAATTGTGCAAGGTATGCAAGTAAATATTTCAAGTCGAGAACTTTTGTTCTAGGCTATAATTTTTGAAGTTTCTTCCCTAGTTTATTGCTTCCTGTTTCATTTCTGCAGCTGGCTTGGTAATGTACTGGACTATGAATGGAATGTGATGTCTTCTATAGGCACTGCTTAAATAGGTGGGCCTTTTTTTCTCTTCCTGAAAGGTTTGTCGAAGCCTGAGGCGAGTTTCGTTTTTTTTTTTTTTTTTTGCGGTTCAAATCGTTTGTAGAATCCCCAGGATTTATTATGCTTGACAGTGACAATTTTCTTTTTTTTTTGTTGCGAGTATCGGTATTGGTGTGTGTTACCCTTCTCTGCCGTGTTGCGCTTGGGTTGTACTGTAATTTTTGAGGCAGCGACGAGGCTGACATAAGCTGGGGCGAATTGGCTATCACACACCTGGGGGAAAACACTTGTGATTCCGGAAATGCCTTTGCTCTCTTTGATATGAAAAAAGAAAAATATTAGAAAGGAAAAAAGTCGCTCATCATTATGCCGCCGTGGTTCCATCACAGAGAGTCGAAAGCGAACGGGCTTATTTTACTACCAAGCCCCCTCTCCCATATTTGTGCCAGAGGAGGAGGATTTTGATGTCCTAGATGAAAGAAATTCTTGTAGTCATGTGCGGGATGGGAGGAGACGGGAGTATTTTTAACCGGGAAGAAGAAAAGATTATGAATGTGTCGGTTTTTTTCCGCCCATACTATGTTATGGTACTGTTATACGCTGGTGGACTTCTTTTTTCTTCTTTTTTTTTTTTTTGTGGCGAGAGGCGGAAGGGTGAAGAACCAGCGCGTCTTCTGCTGTAGACTCCGTCTTATCATTGTGGAAGTGCCTTTTATTTACTTTTGATTTTTCTTTTTTTTTTTCTTCATGCTGGTGGAACGTGGTGAAATTTTGACTGCTGGCAGCAATGAAGATGTTGTTGTGAGCAACCTTAAAATAATGGCGTGTTATTTCATTTGCTGAAATTTGTGCGTTTTTTCTTTTTTTTTCTTCATGCTGGTGGAACGTGGTGAAATTTTGACTGCTGGCAGCAATGAAGATGTTGTTGTGAGCAACCTTAAAATAATGGCGTGTTATTTCATTTGCTGAAATTTGTGCGTGTGCGTTAATTTTCTTTTTTTGAGAATTTTTTTCTGGAGACTCTTGCCAATATGCGCAGTACCATATTTTCGTTCAAGTACCGCACTCCCTTGAGTAAAACATGCACCGTAAATTTTCATAATATTGTACGATTTTGTTGATGGACAGATTCAATATTCAAATCCACTACAGAAAGAATTTTACATTTTGTGAACATTTGAATGTTTGCACCGATGAAGATGTTGTGAGCAACCTTGGAAGAATAGCGCGTTATTTCATTTGTGCTGGGTTTTCGTGTATGTGGGTGGCTTTTTTTTTAATAGGTTCTATAGAGACTCTGACAAGGTAAAATATATTTTCTCTCAAGTACCACCCGCCATATTAAGTAAGATGTACACCTTTAATTTTCGGGATAAAATTGTTCCCTGCATGTGGCGCACAACCCAGTTTTTTTGGTGATCAATAAATTCTATAATAAAATCCTCAACAGATGGAAAGTAGCATTTTCCATTAATGAACTACAGTTGTTGGGAACACGAAACAAGCCAAGTAGAAAGCAATTACCGCATTTTCTTTGTGTTTAAAATTTTTTACAAGAGTCTTCCTACCAATTTTGAACCATCACACGAGAAGTAAAGTTTCTTCAGTTAAAATGACATGTTTACCCATAAGAAGCTTTTTTTAAATCAATTTATTGATTTATTTTTTCTATTTTCTCTTCAAATGCCTGTTCATTCTGCGGTTAATAAAAAATGTTGGGAGCAAAATTCATAAGTTCCAAAATTATTATTAAAAACTAAGGAACAATTGAAAAAAATCAGGTGATGATTGATTTTATCGTGCTGAATCTGGAAAATTCCATGTCCCTCCCTTAGTATGGTGTCCAAACATGGCAAAAACGTTTTTTGTAGGACCCTTGAAAATTAAGTTTCATCCAAGAAATCGTTGTGACGAAACAGACCCTGCATTTATAACTCCTGCATAACCAAACAGCATGATTCTTGCATCATGTTCGGTGTGATGATATGCTTGCATCATCTGTCACACTCAAGTACGATAATCGAAAAGTTTCTTCCCGATTGTTTATAAAAGCTTGACACCTTAATTCATTTTTGTTCGGAATTTGAGAATTTCTTCGGGTAACAACAGTGATGTAAAAACCTGCCCGATTTAATTTTTAATTTTTTTTGAAAACTGATCGTCGTTCAATATATAATATAAACTCTGGAAAGAAGAAAAGGCGAACAGGGGACATATGGCAAATAATTAAATTTTTGAACTGCGAAAACGTTTCCTTCTCTAAATTACCTGCGGCTGATGAGAAGGGGAAACTGGTCCCATGCCCTCAGCAGGTTTCGAATCACTCAGTGTGTCCCAGAGTGTTGCCAAATGTGATGTGCTCTCCCAGGAAAACATCCCACAATATACAGCAGGGCGATGGCTGAATGTTTGGGGAACTATACAATCATGGTATTATTTAATAAAGCGTGACACGCTCTTCGATTTTGAGCTGCAAATTTTGGTAAAAATGTATCCCTGCGAAACACACCGATACTCGAGAACCAGGTGCCCTCATGTAAGAGTGTAATACTGCACTCCAATTTTTTTTTTAATTAATCCAAAAACATATCCGGCCTGAATTAGGTGAACATGTTCCCCTTTCTTTACTTCCTGTTTCATCTCCAGCTGATGCATTCCTAAACTTGTTATTGCTAGAACCATTATTTCCCATGGTGAAAATGAGAATTTGGCGCAACACAATTCCTCTCAATTTTATTTTTTTTTGCTCAGATGTATTACTCACATGTCTATGATAATGTGCACTATCGTTTTGGGGAATTTTTCTTGAAAAATTTATCCTTGCACCCCATTTTCTGCCTCAAGATATGTAAAAGAGGCGAACTTGGTACTGTAGTAAATATGGTATTTGCCTGTTAGGCTGTTACATAACAGGTAGACTCTTTTTTCCAACGATTTTGTCTCCAATTGTTTTTTCTGAATAAGCAATTTTTTCCCCATGCACATGATTCTATCATCCAAATGGCATAGGGGTTCTCCACAACAATATTCTCTCTACAACAGTTACTGTACAATATTTTTCTGGCACTATGCATTTACTTGAAGAGAGAGTCCACTCTTGTATTACACTGAGACCCCAACAAATGTGTTACAGATAATGCACCTACACAGGGATTATTTGACTTAGGGACACTTTAAACTTTGAACAATCTGCCCCAACATCCAGACAATATCTTGACATGCAGACACTTTTCCAACATCTCAAGAAAAATGAAAAATGTTTCTTTTTCAACCTTTGATACCTGTATCTCTTGAACAAATTTAGCTATTTATATTCGCATATATAAAAAATGATTTTTATCATAAATTTAATTAAATTTATATTAAAAAAAACAGGCTAATTTTGTGCTTCTCTTTATGGAGTATTCTCCATCATCTGGTGCACAGTAGCAAAACTTGTACTTTTTCTTTGCTGTTTATCACCCAAAAGATCAGAATCTGTGGGGTTCTCTTCTGCACAATTACAATCTGTATCTTCAAAATAAATTTGATGCAATTTTTAGGGGATTTATTCCTACATTTTGATGAACTCAAGAACCAATATTTAAGAAGTTCCCAATGAAGTCTATGAGAAAATGTGATCCAACATACAGATATTTCAACATAGGGATCAAGTCCAAGCACCAATTACATCTGCATCTTAAGGTTCCATACTTGTAAGCTCAGTACAGGTGGTGCCTGAAATTCTGACCCAAATCTGTGGCTGGACTAGTGTTCAATTGTGAAGCAGTCAAATGTCAAAGCAACTGTATCCAAACTGATACAAAAGGGCGCGGAATTCAAAATAAAACACTTTAATCAGGTGTGGGGTTCACCTGGGGAGATCTTGTTTACAAGATCCAAAAGAAAAAGATAAGATGTATTTCTTTAACCCCAAACACAAACGGATCTTTCACAAATTCACACAGTAATAATGATCACACACAATTAATGACTTGACTTGATATGAAGTCTCTTGCTGTACTGACTCAGAACATTCCATGACATGGCAGCTGCAATTCTGCTCCAAGAAAACTGTAGAAGACATGAGAAACGTCTCAAATGTTCAAGATTAATTGTAGAGTAGTGTGGATAGATTTACAGTACAGTAACGTGCCAAATTATTCTGCCACAGCAACATCAAATGCAATGTTTTCTAAATTTTATCTGTTTGTGCATATCTCTCTCTCTCTCTCTCTCCCTCTGGGTCAAATTGTGGGATGGAGGTCAAATTGCAAGTCAACCTCCCCGCAAATTTGGCCATCAAATTGCAGGATGGACAAATTGTGGGGTGGTTAAATTGTCAGGTGGGTAATTTGTCATGTACCACCTGCAGTGCCACATTATGGATTGTAAGAAATAAAAAAAATTGTTGGTGATGGGCAACACTGTAAGACGTCTCTTTCACTTCCTGTGTCGTGCTCCACAGTCCAGTTGCTCTTGCATCCGGGGAATAAGGGTCCTTCTTCCAAGAGCTCCATTTTACGCTCAGTTGGTGAGACACATGTGAGCGACCCACTTTGTGGGTAACGTGGGTAATGCGTTTTCGTCGCGGGCGCGGGTGAAGTAGGTTTCTGTTTCATCGCCCTTCAATTTTGCCCGGCTCACAATAACATCAGCTGTGCAATTGTTCGGGTTTTCAGCGCAGAGAAAATTTCCCTTTACCAGGAAAGGTATATGGAAAAGGTTTCAGAGATATCGGTGAAGAAAATTGATTCAGTATTTTGTTTGAATATCCGAGGAAATAATGAAGTCATTGCTACTAAAAAAAAAAAAAAAGGGCGACGTAGTATAAGTGATTTCCTCGGATTCTTTTATTGCTAGTGTCGTTCGGTTTGAACATTGGTTTTCCTTCAAGGATGTGTATGACATTCATTCTCTTACAATCAATTGTTCAAGTTTACATGGACGCGATTCATATCGTCTGCCGTGAATGAATTAATGTGATGGGAAATGGTATTGGATTAATTCCTTGTTGACCTTCTGTTGGGAATGATGAGAGGAAAGCACCTGCAACAAAATACCCCCACTTCTAAAAGAACCCAGTGCCAAATTTAATTTCACATAAAAAAAACTAAGTTTTTGGTGCGTGATTGGTTCTTCATACCCTAAATTCACATGACCATGTTTTATGTGTGCTGAGAGGTGTGTTTTAATCAACTCCTGAACTAGTGCTTTGCACCAGAAAACAAAAGAAAAGCTTCAAAATGCAGTTGCATGGACTTTGCCAAGACAAAACCCCTATAATTTGAATTTAATTTTAGGTAATCCTTTGCCAATTCCTTGAAGTGCAGAAAAATTTGAACCTCATCAACTGGAAACATTTTGGTTCAACTTTTCAGGCAAACTTATTTGCCCCTTTATTTTGTTATCAACTTGGGCCAACAATCTATAGATCAGAGCTCCCCAACCTGTTTTGCTTGCAGACTGGCAAATTTTAATAAAATATTTTGCAGACTGGCAAATTGTCATAACATTTTCTGCAGACTGGCAATCTTCCATAAAACTTTTGAAGACCTGGGAACTTCTTCAAATACCTGCCATAAAAGTCTTCAAAACATACTTGTACTGCAAAAATTGAGTGAAGAACCAATGAGCAGCTATAAATTGGAATGTTTGGAAAAAATCAAAGGCTGGGCTTTAAGAATGGCTTCTCAGATTTATAACTGAAAATAATCTATTTCAGACAGGAGAACGTATGTCTGAAGCCGTAAGTGTGATGATAAGAAAAGCCAACTTTTATATTTCCTCAGGTAATTTCAACTGCCATTTTCCCCAAAATTTTGGATAATTGACAATGACAGGTTTCATTACTACCTTTCATAAATTAATGATGGTGAATAAATTTTTCTGTGGACTGGTGCTGGTCTGTGGACCATGTGTTGGGGAACACTGATCTTGAGCACATGTTTCAGGGCAAATAAACAATACATACAAATGATTTGTTCTGCTCCACACAAGGGATAATAGGCATCTTCCTTCATATACGCCATCTATGAATAATGAAGTCATAATACCTTATTTACTTGAGTACCATGCACCTTTGAGTAAGACACGCACTGGGGTTTTTCAGTTGAAAATTTTGATTAAATCCTATCCTTGAGCATATAAGACACGTACTCAATTGTTAAAAGACTGTATAAACTACAATTTTTCAGAAAAAACAGAGCACCAGAATTTCAATTCAGATGTGA
>CAJPEX010007214.1:0-10448 GCA_905338405.1 Notodromas monacha | reverse complement strand
GGTTGAGAATTTTTTTACTATCTCTGTTATCGTTTGCAGCCGTGACTTTTATTGCTTTGTAAATCCCCGCATTGAATATTTTATGGCACTTTTCACCTTCAGCATAACTACCAAAAAATTCCATCGCATCATACAATTTTTGGTCGGAAAAAAGATTTTCTAACCTATAAAGGAATCAACTTAGTTCTTGATTATGCGCAATTTTCACTACTGCTTAGTCCAATTTCAACTTCATGAAACACCCATGTTTGCAAGATACACCGTATTCTATCACATCCCATTAATACAAATGCATACAGGCAAAATCATTGTCTCAATTGAAATAAAATGACAGCATGAAAATTACGGAAAAGTGTGCAAGAAGTGAATTAGGTTAAATCAAAAAAATATCTGAATATTATCCAAAGAATGCCACTGAGTAAAAATTATGAGCTCATTTTTAATCAGAAAAGGGAAGATCTTTTTAGAGCAAAATTTAATTTGCGCAATAAGCACAAGCAGCAGCACTCCACTGTAGTGAAAAGTCTGAAAACAACTTGACTGCAAAAATTTCCTTTTTCCCCAAAATGCCGTGTTATCCTATGGTCATGAGAATCAAAATGAAATCGATTGCGCTGATGTCTCTGCGCAAAAAGACTCTACTTATTTTCTCAGTGTTTGACTGCAGATAAATACTGATGAGAAGTACTAACTTGTATTCTGGGTTTTGGAAATGAAAAGGACTTTTCTTACAAATGCTATAGGTATATTTCAGGCAGCAACAACTTAGTCAGACAGACTCTCAACAGACAATGAATACCAAAGATATGCTCGGGCATATCTTTTATAGACTTTGATGAGCACAGGTGAATGACCAGTCATGAACCAACACAATGAAAACGTAAACCGCATGCGCGTGACCGCAATACACCCTTTCCATATTCAGATATAATGGGATAGATGAGCCACATAGAATCCACACTAACCAGGTATTCTGCATTAGTCAGGGGACACTCAAATAATATAAGATGACAGCCAATTTACGGGCGCAAAGTTTGGATTATAAATTCAGAATTTGTTCTTGGTCAAATTCAATTGGGATTACTTTTCAAAGAAATAATTCTTTTGTAAATTAATTCTAAAAACAGTATTTCACCGATGGTTTACAGGAAGAGTTTTGATGCAGGCATTTTAAAATGCTGTTTCTTCGATAATTCAGTCAAAGCCAGCTGAAGGCGACATATAAAATAAAGCATTAAAAGTTATTTTGAAAGCGATTCTAAGGAATTAAATGTTTTGGCAAGCATTAAATTTGACCATTTCCTTGACTTTTTCTCCTTTGTACGTGAGAGTCTGATAAGAGATGGTAAAAGAAAATATTCCCAGTCTGACAAACGACTTCTCGGGACTGTGAAGTACTTCAACGATATTGTTTTGCAATCCCTTTGAACGGATTCTGGCAGATGTTCTGAATATGCTGAAAGTGAATTATAGTGAGATATGCTTTTTTACTGAACCTATGCATTCTTAATGCGAGTCAGATTGATGACTTTTCAGAAAAGTATCCTCCGAAATTACCAGCATTCATTCAATAGCTTTCAAGAGCAGAACTACTCAGACTGATGTCGAATGCTATTTCCTCATTCAGTTTCATGATCACGGAACTTCTTTCGTGCTGAGCAGCTATTTCAGTGCAGATTTGGCCAAGAAAATTTAGTGCTCAGATTATTTTCATCATTCCTTCTTCGGTTTTTCCGTTGACTAATATTGATCAGCTATCACTCCGTTTTATTCGTGCTTTGAAAGATGATTGAATCATCCTTTTTCTAGTAAATTTGCTTCCAGGCTTCAGTTTGTAGAAGGAAAAAAATCTGAGATAAATGATTGAAACTGACGGTAAAAATTATTTGGTGAAGAATACTGTACTTATGTGGTTTTGTATATAGTCAAGCTTTGTCAACTTTGATTGTATGCTGGATGTATAGACCAGAAAGAAATCGATAGTTTTTTTTAATACGTCTTTAAATTGGTTTGGGCTGTCTTATTCGAATAAATTGAAAAAAAATCACTCAATTATACCTTTCAATCACTGTACACTTGTCCATCACTGCTAAAACGTTTTGGGCTCATCCTTGGTTTATGACTAGCAAGTATTTGCTTTTTTCTGAAGTCCTGTATGTAAGAGAATTTTGACACGTGCTTACTTTTAGAATGGAATTGTACACTTGTCCATCACTGCTAAAACGTTTTGGGCTCATCCTTGGTTTATGACTAGCAAGTATTTGCTTTTTTCTGAAGTCCTGTATGTAAGAGAATTTTGACACGTGCTTACTTTTAGAATGGAAGGGGTTTGTACAATGATTGTCTTGCTTTGCGCGGCTTTAAAACGTTTGTCATTTACTTTGTAAAATGTTTAACCTTTGTTGAGCTTGATTTTTTAGAGCTTTTAGAATCCTTTTTCTAAATTGCTCTCAAGAGTTTGTCCCAGCTCTGTGTACATTTGGTGATAAAAACAATCATAAAAATGAATAGATTGTCATGTTTTCATCCATAAAAGGCACAGGGGACGGAGAAAGGAAAGCTGAATTGCCACTAGATACATTTCCTTCTGTGTCTTTTGAAAATTATATTTTTAGTTCTGAAAAACTCGGTCTAATTTTTTTTACTCTCATAATTTAATATTGTACGTCAAGTTGCTTTTTTAATTTTCTTCTTTCATTTCCTTCAGTAAAAATTATATGTCCTATGAAAACTCGGGGCATATATTTTCATATTTTTCCTTGCATTTTATTTTTGGTGTGAATGCGAAGGATTCGAAGATAGAAACGTATCAGAAGATGTGGAGGTTCATGGAGAACAGGAAGCCGTCAGTGTTCGTGGACACTTACGAAGAAGGGATCCGACGAGTGTTGGATGGAAACTACGCCTTCCTCATGGAGTCCACCATGTTGGACTACATTGTCCAGCGAAATTGCAATCTCACCCAAATCGGCGGCCTTCTCGATTCCAAGGGATACGGTATCGCAACCCCCAGAGGTGACCTTATTTTTCTCTCTTGCATGTACGAGTATATACACACATGAACGTGATTTTTGTTATTTTCTTGAAAGAAAAAGTCCGAAAGAGATTTTCAATAAGTTTTCGTCACTGTTTTTTTTTTTTTACCGTTCCGGAAGAGTTGATTTCGTCTTGTGCAGAATTTAATGCTTGCTGGTCCGTTTGGAATTTCTTTCAGAGAAACTTTTTCTCGCCTTTCTTTTTCAGGCAGCAAATATATGATTGAAAAAAAGTCAAATTAATAATAGATAGAGAGGTGGGAGAATTTTGTGCCTCTTAGCAAATTTCAGTGGGGAAAAGATAAGGTATAGTCATCGTTGCTTCTGCAACCTGCCACGTTATTTCCGGGTCACATCCGCAAAATTCTGCGCTTGTGGACAGAACTTCTTTCGGATTTTGCAGCCGAAGAGGATTTTCAATGAGTTCTCGGGGGGTCTTGGTCTTTTGGATGAGGAAAAGGCTCTTAGAATCCAAAAGCCTTCGATTCCCATTAAACCTTGGTGCAGAGAAGAAAAGTACCCATAGTTAAACTTAAGTACCAAATTCACCCTTTACCGGGAAAATCAATTTGTACAATTTAATTGCGCGTCATTAAAATGTTTTTTTAATATGTTACGTGTGCGTCATACTTCCGATACATTTAAAGAAGTTTAAATTTTTTTAAATTAAATTATTGCAAATACAGTATATATTTGGACTCAAACTGGTAGATGAAAATTTGAACGAAAAAAAAAACATTTGTAGCACGATTGATATCAAATTTAGTAGTTCAACAATTTTTGAGTTACTTAGGTTTAAAATCCATCGCACTCAAGGGTTTTGGCCAGGGATTTACTAAAAATTTGTTTCTGAATTTTGGAGGTTTGACTGAGAGGTGTTGAACTAAGCAGAAGAAAATTCGGGAAAACTGCAAAAGGCAGACCAAAAGTTCAGATTAAAGTTTCAACTGAGCGGCAAATATGTGTGCCTTTCAAATAGGGATAAAAGCTTTTCAAAACTAAAACGGCTGCATGGCAAGAGTTGCCCGTTGATTCTTCCATTTTTAATTAAGCCATTTCATAAAATAAATTACCATCAGCGGTTGAAAGGATTAATAATGCAAGACAAATGGAAAAACATCTTTAAAAAAATTGAATGCTAGTATAAAAAGGCTGCAAAATTCAGAAAGCAGGCGGAAAGAAATGTTTTCGAAAAAAATAAAAGGATCAGAATATCCCTGTGTGCAAGCCTTTTACTGAATTCCCCCCTCACGACACGAGAGAAATCGATGAGCTTTGAACCCGTCACCCGTCTGAGGGTTCACATGTGCTCCATGTGGGTTGCAGGGTCTCCCTGGAGAGATAGGATATCGCTGGCAATCCTGGAGTTGCAGGAGAAAGGCGTGATCCCAATGTTTTACAACAAGTGGTGGAAAAACTCGGGTGATACTTGCAACAAACGCCAAGACCGAGAAAAGGAGTCGAAGGCCTCTGCACTGGGTGTCGACAACATCGGTGAGATCTGCCTCTTATTCTCTACAAAAACAAAAACTCGACAAGATAAGACCAACAATGGATCCATTCTTAATTTTTTTTGCGTTTTGTCTCTTTTTTCTAACGAAACTTGTACTGGTATTTTGTGCGAGGAGTTCAGAAGGCGCAATTGGAATACATTAGAATCTTACTTATATTATATAACGGTCGAACCTCGTTAAACCGCCAACTTTTGTGCCACCAAATTTTGGCGGTTTAACGAGGGTGGCGGTTTAACGGGAGAAGAAAAAAACATTCTTTTTTTTAATGGGGGAAGGTTGAAGAAAGGGTGGCACATGGAAAATAAAAGCAGCACATATAAGTGGAGTAAACTACTTTATTCAAGTTTCAAAGGATTCCATTTGAAATTTTCAGGGATTATAGCCTTATTCTTCCCTGCAATTTCACACACTTCAGCACTTCCACTTCCAAGATCAAACTCAGTTGACTGGGATTAGAACTGCTTTTTTGGTTTGCATATTTGAAAAAAGTCCAACCTTCTGTGTCCTTGGTTGTTGAGACAAAACAGTTGCTGCAAATTGTAGACAATAATATTCAAGGGTCTTATTAACATGAAACTGTGAAGGGTGTCATGCTGTATTTGAGGATGAATTATTTTGGCTAGTTATAAAAAAAGAAGAAGGAAGATGGCTATATGCATCAGAAGATGATAACCTTCATGAGAGGAAATGAGTTCATGTGTTGAAGCAGAAATTATTTTGGCTTTTTGTTTAAAAAAAAAAAAGAATGCCATGCATCAGAAGATGATAACCTTCATGAGAGGAAACCAGAAAACCAGGTTTCAAAAGACTAAAACCTGGCTGATGGACAGGAAACCAATCGGCAGTTTAAAGGGGGGAAAATACATGTTGGGCGCAGATTTGGAGGGGAAAATTTTTTTGGCAGATGGTGGTTGGCAGTTTATTGGTGGTGTCCCATCATTTCAAGGTTGGGATGTTTTGTTTGAAGGAAAAACTTGGCAGGAAGTGAGGGTGGCAGTCTAATGGGGATGGTCTATCAGGGTTGCACTGTAATAGAAAAACCTAATTTGTAAGAAAATCAAGGCAGAGGACAAGAGGAAAATATTTCTTTACTCTATGTATTTCATCTAATGTTCTGTTGAACAATTATATGCAGGGAAATGTGAATTCTGTGATATAATTAGTCCTATGCTATAATTTTACGCTTTGGCGCCATCCTAACCTTTAAAATGATAGTGAGACCCCCACATGCGGACACCTCAACATGGGGACAATTCAACATAGGGATTTTATTTTTCAATGAAAAATCATTTAAAAAAGGCTCGACATAGGGACACTGACTTAACATGAGGACATTGCATGATAAAATTTCCAATAAATTTTAGGAAAATTGACTTTTATTAGGCTTAATTGCAAGAAACAGATATTTTCAACCCTGAGATGTATGTAAGAAAAATTCTTTGGTACTTTTCCCATCACTCTCTCATCCATTCAGCTAATTTAAAAAAATTATTTGTAGCACAGAGGGACTTCCTTCTCTCTTTGTGACTTGGAATTTATTTTTACAGATGCCAAAATTTCAATGAACTGTACAGTGTTATTCTCTTCAATGCTCCAAATGTTCTTATTGTGTCAAAAATATATTCACTGAATATATTCAAAAAGCAAAAAAAATTTTTTCATAGAATTCTGAAGTACAGTATATTTCTTCCAGAAAACACCAATTAAAAATCATATAATTTAAGTCTATGGGAAATTCAACTTAGGGACAATTCAACTTAGGGACACTCTTGATGCACCAATTATGTCCGCATCTGGGGGTCTTACTGTATATATACTGTACCAAAAAATGTTTCGACAAACATGGGAATTGAACCTGGCTGATGGGTTGACAGAAGTTTTTTTTTTCCGGGTCGCGGGTTCCAACTTGCCTGATAGATCCTGATGAACATTTGGAAAAGCGCAGTCGACCTTTCAACGTAAAAAAATAAAAATAGAATAAAATATTCACACACGCGGAGCTAATTGCGCTTGGAAGACTGAAGCAGACGTTGTTTTGTCCTGTGGTGCGAAGAAATGCCCAGGATGGATGATCTGAAATTGGCTCAAGAATCCGTGAAATTGCATTCACACTTGACAGGACTCGTTATCTCCAGTTCGGACATTATAACCCACATAAACCGTATTTCCTCAAATATATAAATGTCTATATTTTTTCCCGCAAAATTCGGCACAAAAAATCATGGTGCGTCTTTTGTTCTATGTTCTTATGAAGCCATAGATGAAGTGCAAAAACTATTTCTGACTAACCTAAGCTTTTGAATAAAAGTACGGCCTAAAATGCAGCTGAAAAAATATTTAACTCTATTTTTACTAAACGACGTTTGATGCTTATTTATATTAGAAATTTTTCAGATATCAAGCTTACAAATTCTGGAGAAACCTAATACTATATAATGAAAGTACGCCTTTATTTCGATATTTTCGAAGATGAAATTGTTTTCATGATGAGGCACAAAAAATAGCGATGCATCTTCAAACGTATGATGTTTATATTCCAATAAATATGGCATCCATTGAACTGTCCTTCATCTAAAATAGGAACATGATGCTGAACGTAAGAAACACGCATATGAAAAATCACATGTAATCTTAGTTCAATTGGCGCTTTGGAAAAAATAGCTCGAACTGTTAAACCTACCACAGACGAAGACAATTGGGATTGAATCTGAAATATTGTGGAAGATAATTTTCTGTTGATGTTTGCTTTATTATATTGAAGTCACATTCTTCCTCTCATTCAACATATGGAAATCGCCTTCTCCTACATTATTGTTAGCTGTTTATTTTCAAATCCCTTTACCAATTCTTTATAATTAGTCCACATCGTTTACGGATACAATACTGTATAAGGTGAGTCACTATAAATTTTGTTATCTGATCAGATCGGATGCATTTCATACATTCTTCTGCCGATCCAGAATTCCATCGAGTATATGGAAGTCCGGAAAGAAAATGTACTTGATGAAAATACGGAAGGACCCTTTTGACGCATAAGTTGATGTCTATATAATGATCCTCAATAATCAATGAAAAATTGCCAATCCAGAATTCCATCGAGTATATGGAAGTCCGGAAAGAAAATGTACTTGATGAAAATACGGAAGGACCCTTTTGACGCATAAGTTGATGTCTATATAATGATCCTCAATAATCAATGAAAAAGTATCCTTCTTACCAGACTTTATTTGAAGCGTAGAAGAACGTGATTTGTCTTAGTCCTCTGATGGTCCACTCTTTCCGTTGGTCAATTCAATTGTTGAAACAAAGTAAAAGCTCATTTTGTTGATGCTTTCCTTGCACAATTTCTTTTTTTTATTTTATTTAATGAAGGGACCATTTCTGAAATCATAGAGGATCAAGATAAACTGTTGGTCTCATATGATTTTTCATCAAATTATTCTCTCTAAATTGTTCATTCAACTAAACCTCATCTGGAAACAAGCTGAAGACCTTGTGCTTTAAATTAGGTTCATTAACTGCTGCAATTGCTTCATTTTTGGCTTACGCTACAATTCTTGTTACTGAAATTTTGTTTTCAATGTCAGGGAAAGAAGGGGTGTTTGCATACATATCAGTTGTGCATTTTGTGGAATGAATTTTATTTTATTTTTATCCATATGCATCTAAATCCTCTGTTTCCCATTCTGAATTGAATGAATGTCTCTGAATGGATTTGGGTTGGTTGGAGAAGAGGGTTTGGATAATGGGAATGTTGATTGAACCTTGTGAAGCTGAAAAGCGGAAAATAAAGCTTCCTGTTCATTCATTCATTATTTACTTCTTACATTTACAACAACACCCATATACATTTCCCGAGAAATAAATAAACAAATGGGAAGAAAGTGCGTCACCATGACGCAGGACTTCATCTGCTGCAGCAATTGCTATGACACTGCAACAGAAAAATATTTGTTTAGACCAGATGATCGCGTTTCACAAATAAACCCCTCGCAGCTCTCGGTTTTATTTTTTTGGATCTGAGTTTAAAGACAGACATCCGCATTTTCTGGAAACAATATTTTTTTGTATGCTTTTTGAGGATTTGGAGATAGACTTGAAAGAATGTGAGGGTTGTCATCAATATTCCGATATTGACCACATTTGTGAGCACCCGCGGTGAAAAGGAGCGGGTCGTTTGAACAGGATAATCCGCGTGGTTTAATCGACCTCTTGCAAATGGCCCCGCTTTTATACTCTCTTGAGTCACCAAGAATATTTTTTTCTTGCCTCTTCTTGCAATATATATTTTGAATGAAGCTCTTCGGGGTGTCCGTATATTATTAAATACCCGAATGGTCGAAAACGTTGGCGAATTCGTGAGTGCTTTCTTGTGTCTATGTTTGATTCGGGACTTGGCAGACTACTGCATGAGTAAACCTTATTTTAGAGTTAATTTTTATTTGTTTAACTAATGGAGGTGGTGATTAAGTTCCAATTAAAAAAAGAATAATGTACAGCGGATCTCTCGATGAATTAAAGTGGTGAGGCGCTGAAGAAGCCTTCAAAAGACAAATTGTTATTGCATTCAACTTCACCCACGTTATAACTTTGTATGTATGAATGAACAAAACACTTTATTTGCCGCTTTTCAGCATTCACAAGGCACAACCAAGACTCCTGCATCCAAACCCCCTCCCCACCCAACCCAACTCCCTCCAAAGACATTCAATCACTTCAAAGTATGAAACAAAGGACAAACCAATGAAAAAACAAAAGAGAGAACACACTTTCCAAAATTAAACTGGACATCCAATATGTATGCATACACCCACCCATCCTAATTTTTGATCTAATCTGTTTGCTTAACCTGGTCGCCCGTAAATATTACCTATCACAAAAGTTTCACCTAGTAAATGAGAAATGTATACACAGGAAATTTGGCCAAATGTTGATGAATAAAGAATGATAATGGATGCTGGATTAATAATCATTTTGTTGCAATTGTGTCGCTGAAATTCTGTGAATAAAAAGTTAACTACATACTTATTTTTACACACGCCGAAAATGGTAAGAAGAGTAGGAGAAGACACAAATGAAAATTACGTAAGTTTAACGACCCAAAAAAGAATGAAGTTGTACATTTATGAAAAAAGTAAGTTATTCATAGATTGTGACTTTTAATCCATTGAGTTCTGTCTTGGGTTTGCTGTGTTTTGTCATCACGTCCTAGTACTTACAGATTGGCCCATGCGTTCTGATCTCTAATTAAGAGTGGGGATTTTTTTTTATTCAGATTAATTATCCAAAAAAATTATCTCAAAAGTATTTGCTGTGCCAATTCTGTTGTCTGAGATGGAGAAATGTTATTTAAAATCGGAACCTGCGTTGACAACTTTTAGAGGCGCCCCTCGGTTTTCGCAACAGCTGCAATATGTATTTGAATGTTTCCCATGTGTCAGGTGGCGTTTTTGTGGTGCTACTGTGCGGACTGGCGTTTGCAGTCCTCATCTCCATCCTCGAGTTCTGCTGGAACTCCAAGAAAAATGCTCAAACAGATCACGTGAGTTCCACAACAACGAAAAATCACTTTTCTTCAGATGAATTTAGTAATTGTCAAATCATTTTTATCAAAGCTGCTACTTTAACTCTATAATAGAATCTTTAAAAAACATGCTTTTGTTGCTGCATTGCTCTTTATGAAAATTCAGGCTCAGAAAATCGAGATCCTTCTCAAGTAAATTTCGTATGAAAATCGTCCTGATGTGGAGAAAGTATCTTATTATACGAGAGTTCTAACAAAAGTTCTCGGAATGGACATGAAAATGGAGGAATTACCTTGGAAGACCTGGAGGCAACCCTTGGAATTAATGCCACCTTGATTTCAAGAATTCTGAGGGAAGATCTGAGCTACAAAAAA
>CAJPEX010007212.1:0-10449 GCA_905338405.1 Notodromas monacha | reverse complement strand
ACAGAGTTTTGATCGAAACTTCTCTAGTATTCGAAAATCGTTAATAAATTTCCGACGAGAGTCAGACCCTTCATGTTTGAGTAGTTTGACACAGAATCCTAATGTTCTCATTATCATTTTAATTTGAAAAGGCTCTGCTCCACCTGTTCTTCATGTCAGGAATAAACCCAACAAATGATGATTTGAGTAGAGAACCTTATTTCAAAGAGAATTTGAGGATGGAAGTTTTGAATGAAACTCAGGAATTTGGTCGGGCTACAACCGGGGTGAGAACACCCTATTATAACGTTGATATATTCGTAGAATGCAAAGATTGACACTCGATGAAATCGCTCGCGAAGTCTTGGATGAACCGCACGCTCGAGAAACAGAAACCGGACTGTGTTGATTATTAAGATTCTGGAGAACAGGAAAACTGTCCTACAAGGACAAGATTTTGGCAAGTAGGATTAGCAGAGAAAGTAGCCTTGGAGGCTTCCGTAAGTTACGTGAGAACCGAGGTTTCCCGAGGTTCTCACGGAAAGTGGAATTTGTCCTCAAGGACAAGAATTCGGGTTCTCAATCTGGCTTTTCTAAAAATAGGACTAAAAAATTTGCGACACTTCACGCATCGTAGTATTTTCTCAATTTCCCATAGTATTTCCATTTCCTGTAGCGAATTCTTGCACCATCCATCAATCACCTTCTAGATATGTAACTTTTCCCGAATTTGTTCTAATTTTGAAGTACCATGCTGGAAATTGAATTATCATAACATGACCTGGTATATATTTTTTGGCCTCTGATCATCACCACGGAGAATCGGAATTCTAAAAAGGATTTTGTAGCTGAGGCCTCACAAATGTTGATCTATGTTGGACATTGATCGCAGAGCAGCAAGTCTTAAAAAATGACAATTTTTTCTGAAACATTAGTTACACTTCTTCAATAAATTACATTTAATTGAAGACCCTTTTTGAGAAATTTTTAAAAGAAAACCTTTATACAGTTGAACCTCAATAACTCAAACCTCGCTAAGTCGAATACCCCCCAAAGTCAATTTTTTTTCAGGTCCTGTCTAAATTCTCGTAAATTTAATGCATTTAAAACCTCCCTACGATGAATGATTTTCCCCTTAAACCTCCAAAAGTCAAAATTTATGTGGCCTGTTGTCTTTTATTTTCTCGACACAAGAAAGAAAAAAAGCATTAAAACAGGAATTGATTTGTTTTAAAAGGAGTTGACTTAATTGGGCAAATTAACCCTGCTTCCAAGTTAAGGATGCTTTAAACTCATTCAAGAAGTAATTTCAGCCTCAGAATATCACAATTTACCATTTTGAGCAATTTTTCTATGTTAATTTCCCAGGAAAAAAAAAAACTTTGCATTCTAGCTCAATTCAAAACCTCCCTAATAAGTCGTATTTTTTTGCTGGTCCTATGAAGTTCAACTTGGAAGTTCAACTGTAATTTGATGGAGTATCTTATTGTCAGGTGAGGCCGTGAGGGGCCGGTGCCTCGAAATAACTCAACTAAACTTGGAATAATTCAAAGTCCACAGAATCCATTTTCAGAATATTCCAGGAAAAAAATAGGTTCTACTCTATAATGAAAAATTCGGAGGATCTCATCTGGGTGGAAATTCAAATGCGATGAAAAGAAAACTTATAAACTTGACATCACGCAGGGATCTTATAATTGTCGTGAAACTCTCAAGGTATATTCCACAGAAATCAGAAATCCTTTGAATAATCAAAAATGGCGCTTTTCATCGACATGAACGACTGACGAAGTCCAATCTGACTCTGAAATATGTAAGCGATTCGATTTTGTTTCTCATGCTTCGGTTCTTTCGAATATTGTATCTACAGAATTTGATATAATCAAGTTTGCCAATACCCTGTCCATCAAACTAGTGATCAGAAATCACGTTCCTGCCACTGTGTAGGATAACTGTCTATAGACATTTTTGTCGGGTGGAAAAATATAAGGACATCCGTATTTGGTATCTGACTACTGACTGAATTTTTGAAAATGATGAATAAGCCTCGAGTTTTCACAAAAGAAACTGTGCGCTTACGTCACTCGTCCGGCTTAGATGGATTTTTCGTATTTATTCCTTTTGTTTTCAATTTCCTCCTGGGTTTTGGCCGTGATGTAACATAAGCCCACCCCGAAAAATTAAGCATTTTTATGAATATCATTGACATTGAAATAAGAGCACTCATTCGTTACGAACCGCACGAGAATGAATGGAGGAGACACGTTGAAAAATTCTTCATATCATAAATTCACGATAAAATTTTCGTACGTTATGTTGCAAATGAAGACAGATTAAAATAATAATAAATTGAGATCCAATCACAATATGGAGTGAAGTACACTCGTTATCATCGTTGGTTGAATACACGATGACCAGCACATTACATAAAAATTAGGATTCAAGCAGTTCGCGGTGCTCATTTGCGTAAAGAATCGTAAATTTAAATTGACATGGAAGCTCATAGCATATATATATCGCTAAAAATATATATACATTTCCATGAACTTCATTCAAGATCATCGAGTTTATTTTTTGAGAGCTTTTTTTTTTAAAGGCGTGTCTTGAATTCGTCCACCTTCAACGCATCGATCGAGAAAAATCTATAAGACCATCTCGAAAAATTCCTGTTCGCCAATTTTTAAAAAGAAAAAGTCCATCTGCTACAATGAAATTCGATTATCAAAATTCGTCCTCTCTAATTCCATGATTTTTTTAGGCTTTGAGCGACATCTAATTGATAAACCTGCCTAGAACTGGAAAAGGTAAAAATACCATATACACTACTTGACAACAGTTTTACACTATTTTGCGCTGCAATGAAAAAAAAAACCAATAGAACAATTGCAGTAGTGAGGGAAAGGATAATTTCTGGACATTCAACTAACTTATTCAGGCTTATTCAAAGTCTACTGAGCCACGTCTGAAACTTCAGCAACAATGAGACCTTCTACATTTTTTGGCAGAGGACCATGAAATAAACACTACTTTTTCTCTGCCTAGTGAAAAAGGAAATAATGAACGAAATTGTATCCACTTTGTGTACATACTAATCAGCGTCACATGCTTATACGTCGAGAAGAATCAGTAATTAGCTTCATTAATTAAATATTCTGAGAAGGCTGCTGTCCATCAGATTCAAGCCGATTACTACAACGCAGACAAGTCCTATCGCTAGGTTTTTCAATTAGACACGGGAATCATCGACTGCTGGCGATATTTAGTACGAATATTCATCCATATCTATTCAAGTACCTTCATTTACTTTGTTATCAATTGCATAATTCAGGTTACAAAAAGGTACTGAAAAAACCCTACCAGCATATTTTCGGTTACGTGTGGACAACATGTGAGAAAAATCATAGAATGAAGAAGCATGTCCTGTATCTGGCAGATATTACATTGATAGAATGTTGCAGTTGTTTCACTTGAAAATTGTTGCTGTCCACTTTCGCCAAAAAATACCACTTTTTCAAAATATTGGAGATCCCATTTTGTTTTCTAAATCATACTGAAATGTGGATATTGGTAGTATTTTCTTCAATAGACAGAACAAGACACCAGGTCTGGCTGTCATCAGTTTTCATCGAGCAAATCCAAATCATAATTCTTCCTTTTTTATTTTTGTGGTCCAAGTTGTTAGGAATGGAATTGGTTCGAGGATTTTTTTACTTTGAACTTTTGAAAGAGTTTGGAAATGAAGCTTGAAACAACAATCAGCCGGGCTGCTGCCGGGGTGCTTGACACCCTAGTGTAAGAGGTTGTGATATTTTTCGGTTAGTTGATGAATGTTCTGCAACAGCAGATTTTGCTAGCAGTCTTTTGCACAAGACAAACCAGAAGCAACTGATGATACAATACATATTCTACTTGATATTTAAACAATCTTCATTCCATGATAATTTTTCCCTGAATGGTCTTTATCCATCCAGAGGGATTTTCCCCAAGAATTTGGAATCCCATGGGAACTGGAGGTCATCCTTGGTCCCACGAAATCCCCAACTTTCCCGAAGCTTTGCCGATTTTCCTGGCACCAATATGATCCTATTTTTTAACTCTAATGCATATTTCGATTTCCAACACAAGTTTCATATCATCATATTTTTGGTTTCTTTTATGGTCTGAAATTGAGTTGAATCATAAACTGATTAGAGGAAAAAAAATAACACAGCTAGTGTGCTAATGCCACATTCTTACTTCCACAAAGACAAGAGTTTCATGGTCAGAGCTGCATGTGAATGACCTATATTCTTCAGCTTCCAAAAAAGTAACATTGATGATCTGGAAGTAGGTGGACCGGTTGTGCAGATCGTACTCAACTACATATTTTATTCCTTTACCAAGAATAGCGACCTCGGTTCCAGATATTATGTGTACAGTCAAGTATAAGCAGCCACGTGCAGCAATAAAACGCATCGTATAACTTTTACAACTATCGTTTATTGATATGTACAACTTCCGAAAATGACTGGGGTACATTTCTATATACCACTTTATGGCCTACACACTCAGACTGTATGCTTTCCTATCTCAGTTTGGAAGCCCTATGCAGGTATAAAATATAATTTGTAATATAAACTTCTCGCCCAATGCGAGAGAGTAACTTTTCGAAGCTTGGGACGAACGACTCAGAAAAGCAGCCAAGAACTTGAAATTCAATGGATTAGACGTTAAATATGAAGCGTTCATTCATAGAAAATTTGAAAGTGACTACCATAGCTTGAAAAAAGTCCAACATATGCAGGGTGGGCCAAAAAAAGGGATCGTTATTTGACTTGAAATAGCTCATTAGCAAATTGAGCTGAGGCAATGAAAAATCAACAAATGAAAGCTTATTGTTCAATTATATTTCAAATTTTATAAAATGTGATGGTCCCAAATGCCATGGAATGGTCACACTAACCAATCGGTTCACTTTTTTTGACACACCCTGTATTACTTTTGCAGCAATTCCACGATCCAAAATGACAATTGAATATATGTATGCGATCACAACATGATCGCATATATGATGAAAAAATAAGATTTTGATAATTGACGGAAGAATCATGCCAAATGAAAAGAAAACGAATGTCATTCGAAAAACCAAGGATCATGGCCTATATTACATCACAAGAGAATGTACTGTACTCGAAAATAGAAATTTTATAGAAAATACATTTTGGCGTAATGATTTAACTCTTCAATAAATCTTCGTCTTGGGTATTTTTTAGTTTGCATCAGTTAGTATGAAAGTTTGCCAGAAACCCATGTAAATGAAATACCATCCACTAAGATTATGGAATCATCTACAATTTCTCATTCAAAATCCATCATAATCAATTTTTTTCTACAGGAGCAGACTCTAGGAAAGCCTGATTCCATTGCATAAAATTTTGCATCCATTTTAAAAAGGAACAATAAGTGGGTAACAACCCACTTATTGTTCCTTTTTAAAACTTAAACTTACGAATTGAGTTAACGTACTGCTTGCATTTTTTTGAATTATAATATTGGAGCTCTCGTGTTGCATTTAAAACGCAGACTTTGCATTTGTCAATCATTCCTAACAAAAGCAATAAATGACATCACTAAAATAATTTCAATTCAATATTTCTGCGCTTACATACGCCACGTGTCCAATATTTTTTCAGATATTCCATAGGAAAAATTGCTTCATCAGTAAAAAATATTGAAACATTTTGAAGACACATGTGGTCCTCGAAGCCAAAAGAATCCACCCGTTTTCAAGTAGAGATCCAATTTGTTTTCTAATTTTACTGGAATAATGCCCTTCTTCATATTGTTTTTAAATCGATAAAACAAGACACCATCAGGCTTTACTGTCATATATGACATGAGTTATTTTCAGATAGCGAATGCAGAGAACATAATTTCTGCTTCGTTTTTCATGGTCTGAGTACGACATAAAAATTTCACAGTTGTGAGAGCATTTTCTGGAAATTTTCGTGAATTTATTTTGTCTCGATTTCTTGTCTATGCCTGAAAATACGGTATTTCAGAGATTCCAGCTGAACATAAATCGGAATACACTGAAAAATGTTAGATCTTGAACCCAAGCAAGCTATTTATATGTAAGCATTCATATTTTCATAGTAGAGTATCACAGACACATACTTCGAAAGAGACGCCCACAAAGTTTTTAGAAAAGGAATTATACATTTGTACGCATGGTCATCATTGAATAATCGTCTCAAAATTTTGGCCCACCTGTGATTTAGTGCTGTAGTCCCTTCTGAGATGTTGTGCAAATCGGTCGTAATTGGACGTCACCGTGACATGGGCGGTATTTCGGCGTCCCTGAGCCTGTCGCTTTTTTTGCGCGGCGTTGCGCAAAATGTTGGAGCTGTGCGCTGCGTGATTCATGGCTCCCTGTAAATCCTGATGACCGCAAAAATAAACCAGAAAATTGAAAAATTGTTTCCCTCACTATACCTCCGCGTTCTTTCGAGTTTTCTCCATCCATACAAAAGAAAGAAAGATGGAGAACCGAAGAGACTAGCTGTGGCTGAGTATTTTATACTCTTTTTTTTCAAGACCCCTACAATTCTTCACTCTTCGCGGTGAATTCATGAATTTTCCGGGTTACTGCGAAGATTCAATGGGATCTTTTTTGCTGTTCTTGCTGAAAATTAGACACCGAATAGCATAATAATATTCCTAGGGGAATATCGGCAGATTTTTCGCGAATCGTTCTCCATCAAGAGTATATTTAATTGCTCTCGAAAGATCCCCTGAACCTCTCTGAAATTACCTTGAAATTTGTCTATACCTTGAAAAATTCCATTTACGAATTGAATTGATTAGTACCCATCACTGACAGGTCAACTCATTGACACGAAAACCCGTATTTCTCTGTCCGTTTAACAACTTGACAAAATATTATTCAGATTCTTCACTTCTTATTTTCTTCGCAGATTCTGATATCTGATGAATACTTGTTTACGGGGAAGGGGTTCAAAGCATTTCACTGTAACTCCTAAAGCGACAAAATTTCACATATGATGTTAGGGTACGTAAGACAATGTGTGGTTCTGGAAAATTTGAGCAAGATTCTTTTAGAATAAACCTTGCCAACTGTAGGCCAGACTTGGAACAAGCCCTTGTACAACAAAAAACGATTTGGCAGCGTTACAGAGAAGCATAGAAATGATTGATAACTCGGAACGGAAGACACATGCAATTAGCTGACTCTGTTATCTTTTCCGCATTTTATTCATTTTTATTTTTATATTTTGGCGCACATTGTTATCTTTTGAAAAATGCTCAGGCTGTTCCAGAGATCCAAATAGACTGTCACGTAAAAAAAAGACAATTAATGCAGAAATAAACTTAAAAAATAAAAGTTTCGCAGTATATGAAATTTCAGTCGAATTGGTACGGTAACCGATGCACACAAAATTAAAACAAAATAAAATTATTCAGAATTTCAGTGCGAGAATTTCTTTAGGACCTTTATTGATACTCATCTTGATTGCCATATATATTGAAATCGAATTTCATTCCACTATTCAGAATTAATAAAATGCCCATTAACAGGGGATTTACCTAAAATTACACTTTCAACAAAAATTTTCGAGTCCCAACATTTAGTATGGCGGTTTTTTAAATAAATGGTTTACATTTCCACATCACGTATATTTCGGGAATACATTTTAGCTGTTTTGTAATAAGAACAAAGATATTCAAACTTTTCACATTTCAATTCAATAATTTTAGATTTTAAGTTCATTCTATGAAGTTTCCTCGGAAAGATATACCTGTAAATCGTTCCAAAAATGAACGATATTGAAAATTGCATGGCTGTTATAACCAGTGCAAAATGCTCAGCTTGCACATGCAGCATATTTACCAATTTGTTTGCACATCTAGATACTTTTGAGTTTCTTAGACGAGACGGAATGTCGAGGATCTAAATATCTTCTGTCTGAAAATATTCTAGCTCATGTATATTCCTATATTGTCATTAAAAAGAATAATGAACTTGAGTGTGTCGACATGCTTCCGTCTATACTCGGTTCTTCTAATCGAGAAAACACAGATAAAACATTGCGTGAACTCATAATCATCCAGCAGCTGCTGCTGATTATGCTCACATAGATGTACTGCACTATATATAAGGCTTCCCTCGTGGGACAATCATCAGGGCGCTGGTGAATGTCATGCAGCGTCTCGGATGTGATTCGTTTACTCCTCGTTCATCCAAGGAGAAATGAAAGGAAATATCCATAAACGGATCATTCATCAACTCGCCGCACGGCCTCGTTTCCGCTGAGCAGCAATCATCGCATCTCTGCTGTCCTAGTCATTTTCTTCTTCTTCTTCTTCTTCCAGTGTATGGATAGGATCACACATGAAAAGAAGAGGAAAAAGCTGCGAAAAAAAGGGCACAACGCAGCAGCTTCACTGTGTCCGGTTCCCGAGAGAGAAAAACGAGGCCCGCGGAACGCGACGCGGAAGAAGAACCGAGAGAGCGGCCCTTGTTTTATTTTTATTCTTATTATTATTGTTGTTATGTTTATCTCCAGCTGCTGCCTTTGCTGGATGCCGGTTTGTGCATCTGTGGGGAAAAAGCGTGCAAAAAAGGTTCATTAGCTTTCTTGCCATATTTGTTATTATTTTCTGCTTGACTGCGTGATAAAATCAGCGATGAATAAAATGCTCTGTCGCGCCACGATAATATTGTTGCAAGTGGGGGTCGACTGTCTCGAGGCTTAATTTGCGGGATCAGATTTCTCTGCAGCACTTGTTTCCACATGGGATGAAGGGGAAATGAGTGTACAGAAGAAATTAATCATTCCAGCGACAATGATGTACATTATGGAATGCATTATAGGAATCACTTACTCGTATTGTTGCAATTTAGAGGGTGTGCCGAGGAACTGTTGATGTTCGCTTTTTGAAGAATTAAATAAAATGAAAAAAACTGCACATAGCTCAAGACCTTGAACGAATGCCGTTGAACGACATTCTTTTCATTCTTACACATTGAACGTTCATTTTTTTAAAGCTGCTTCGCTTTCGATTGTAACAAAATGATTATTTCGATGAGTTTGACGTACGAAAATTAATCAAGAATAAATTGTTGAATGTTAAGGGTACGAGGGCTGATGAACTGTTGACCCATTTTCAAACAATTGCACTTGATAATCTAGCGTGTATAGCTTTAGACCAAAGTGGCAAAGTATTTGGATAATATAAATTCTTTTTTCTTCCAAATTAATGTGCAGAAATTTTAAAAACTGCTTGGATTCCGATTGGTGATTTATGATAGCAATTTCAATGCTTGGTCCAATTATCCCCGAAATAATCCTAGAAATTCTGTTTTTCTCTTTTTTGCGCCATATTTCTTCGATATGATTTATCGAGTTTTCAACGGAATTACATGCCCAACATTCGTATTCCTGACGTGAGGATTTCTAATGACAGCAGAAACATTTGAATCCTACAGTAAAATCATGTAATATTTCAATTGAAACCCACAAAGAAATTTTTTAAAGTCTAAATCAAATTTCGTACGGATGTCCGAATTAGCTTTCCTCGTCCAGACTTCCTGGAATTTTTTTTCAGAGTTTTACTCTTCGAAATGAATAGAATGGATAGTATGATCGAAAAATGCAATATAAATTTTTGGGATTCATCGGTACCTACAATTTAATTTTTCCAAAAGGTTTTGAAGCACAGTATTGTACTATACTGTTATTTTTATACATCCGGCCCAACCTGTCAATAATAGTCGCACTTTTCTCCAACTTATAGCAAGTTAGCGCAGGGTTCCCTTTCATCTTCCCATTCAATCCCAGTACGAAATGGAAAATCACAACGAACTTTGCGACATCGCTTCATCCAGGGTGAGAAAATTGTATTCTTAACATTACAGGTTACTGTGATAAATTTTACCTGAGCCCTGTTCAGGTAGATATTGAAACAAGCATTAGCAGTTACCTTAAAGTTTCACAGGTGTCGCCAAAATACGCACTTGGGCAACCCTTGACGGTCCACTATAAAATCTTCACCTTTTTTGCAGAAAAACTTCAATAAATTAATGGCAAGAGAAACAAACACTTCAGATTCGAAAAAAATACCGCACACAGTTTTCCGGACGAATCGATAAGATTATTTGTCATAGTTATTGTCGGCCATAATTTTTATTTTATTTTTGCAAATGATACGCTGAGTCACGTTATTTTTTAATCAACGGGAACATAACATACTGTACGTCAATAATTATAGAATTCTTACGTTTCGAAACAAATTTCCTCGGACGCAATTTGGTGGAACCTTTTTGACGTAGTTGTTTTTTCTTTCGTTTTTTGTACAGCAGTAAACTGATGGTGGTATAAAACCACACACATGTGCCCCTTTCGAAAGATGACGTTACACAGAGTGCGTTTTGCGGCGTTTCAAAAAATGAACTCGATCAAGGAAATA
>CAJPEX010007211.1:0-10450 GCA_905338405.1 Notodromas monacha | reverse complement strand
AAAACCTACACCCGGTGACGGGAAAACATGCTTGAAAATTACGAAAAACAGCACTAAAAATTTACTATCAAACTGCCAACATCTGGCATTTTACAAAACTTCGAAAACACCCTGCACCTGGGTGTTTCTGCCAGGAAAACGCGCGCCAAATCTGGTGGGGAAGAATTGCATAAAACCCCCAAATTTTTACGCAACAGACACAGTTTGAATTCAGAGAGCCACCAGGCAAATTTTCGCGTACGGAATTTTCGGACTTGTTCAAAATATCAAAACCCTGTGGACTTTGAGAAATTCGGGAATTTTCTTTTGTCAAGTGTTGTGTGAGAAAGAATCTCGTAAACATCTGAAATATTTTTTCTATCAATCAAGATTACTTTTAATCCGAAACAAAATTATTTCTTAGTTCGAAAGAACTTACAAACTTGAATTCTTTTTTAAGTGGAACTCCCTTTTCTTCTACTCTCTTGAGTCCTGCATTTCATTTTTGGGTACAAACCCACCTTTTTGAAATCCTCCTTTGTCGAACTTTCGGAAAAATCCTCCTGTGTGAGAGTGTGTGTGTATATTCGGAACTTTTGTGTGAATTGATTGTATTTGAACTTGTTTGAAAGAAAGGTCTGCGCTAGTGGGAGAAATCCCGGTTGGTTCGCGCCCGGCCAATTGCCGTGTTCAATTTATTCAGTTATAAATTGCTATAATTCAAATTTGGAACTCTACCAAAAAATCACAATCAAGGTGTAAGGCTTGATAAATCTATTTCTACATTGTAAAACCTTACACAAATTTATTTATATGAAAATTTTTGTTAGACGCTGAGAAACAAAATATATAGCACAATTGTAAAGTTTTTAAAATTAAATGTTGTCCCTGTCTTTCAATTGTTAGTGCAGCAAGAAAATTTTGAAGAAAAATGATGTCAATTTTCGGTCAACCACGTCTGAAAATTTTTATGCTGCAGAACAAGTCATAGGATGCAATTGACCAAAATTTTGATCTCTCGTTCTTAACCAAAATAGTGATTCCGTGTATGTCTATTCTCAAATGTCCCAAAACTCATCTTATTTGACGCTTCGAAACAGTCGAGAAATCATTTCAGCATCCAACGGATCCATCATACTTTATCATACAGCTGCTGGACAATTAAAGAAACGTACTTTAAGAAAAGTCTTTTTCTGGTGAAAAATAACTTTTGAAATGGCATGTACGCAGTTCTGTCCATGTTTCATTCGTAAATTTCAGAAGAAAAAAAACACAATTATGCGTAGCTTCGTATTTTTTAATGCGATTCTCAACGATAGACAGAATCGGATTCAAAAAATTTTGCACGGAAAATTATCAAAAAATCTTTTTTTTTCTCATTCGAAGCCTTGTATAGTCGTGGCCGGCTTCAAAATACGTATCAAGGACTTGAGGCTCAACGAACCCAATCTCTCTCAGGGCCGAATTAATTCCATCGTCATACAAAACACATAAATTTCTGGTGCCATTGTGAATTGCACAAAGTGCGTCAACAGCCTGATATTGCGAATCCTGGTCCGCCTCAGGGACGATGAGACAAGGAACCCAATTCTCTCCTTGCTCGCATTGCCCGGTTATTTACGATTGCGCGAAATTCCCTCGGCAATTCAGCTTGTGTATAGCTGCTATAGAAACAACAACATTTCTTGCCTTATTTCCTCTCTGTTTATTTCAACGCCAGGCAAAAAAAGGAAATCACGTACAAAATCAGATACAAAAATTGCGGAGCGCAGGAAAAAAATCATAAGTTCAGATAAGCATTTAATTGACCATGCATTATCTAGAGAGTATGGAGAAAATATTAATGGGATCTGTATTGACAAAAAATTATGTAAAAAATATATAATGAAAAATATCTTACTGTGTATACGAGTGACAACTGTCTAAACTGATCTATAGTGTATCCAACCTTTCAATCAAAACCAGGAAGAAAATTCTTCTTGGTTTGAGAAAATTAAGGAACTTTCTGTTTAGGAGTTCCACAAACAAAGTATATTCTGGAAATTTTAACATTGTCTCTTTTGAAAATTCAATTATTAAAAAATATTTGAAGAGCCTCTGAGCTATTACATTTTTAGTTTTATTCTGGAAATTCCTGCACTGTCTCTCAAAAATTCAAGTATGTTGAAAAAATATTTAAAGAATCTCTCAGCTTGTATATTTTCCATATCCTCAAGTCCCACTCGCAAATCCTTTTCGTCTCGGCAAAAACCTCTCTTTGCGCGTAGGCTCTCATGTACCTGTTTCAGTAGTTCCAAAATTTCTTGGAAAATAATGTATCTTCGTATCAAGGATATAAAGAACCTCGATACAAGTGCTCTTTGATACCAGCAGAATAAACTGTAATAACGAAAGATCTACGAAGTCGTTGAGTAAGCTTATTTGTGATGGGATCATTTCCTTCTCTATCAAATACTGTACCGAGAAAAACCCCCCACGACCAATAAATCTTACAGACCACCTGAATGGAATGTTTTTTATAGATCACCACACCATTGATCTCACAAAAGATGGACACGATTTTTCATCGAATCCGAGCGTAAAATGAATTGCATCCCAGAAATAAGTAAGTTTAGAGGAAAAAACAGATTTAACGATTCCGGCAGCTGCATTTAACCGCATGTACTATAAGAGCATTTGCCTATAATACCAGTGTTTGCAACCTTTTTGTGCCTGTGAACTGGCAAACTTCCAGTGTGTTAGGCACACTACCTAACAAACCTCCCGCCCAAGGGATTTTCGCCTATCAGACCAGCTCTGAAGGCAGTTTTTCGAACAGAAAAAGTCCTCCAAACAGACTTATTTTGGTTTAAAATATTTGTGTTGAAAATTAAAATTTTGAATTTTTTGTTACTCTTGAATTTGTCTAAAGGACTTTTTGTCTAACAGAACAGACTTGTCCATTGCACAGAGTAAGTCTGTTAGACTGAGGTTGACTTGAATATGTATTTCTCTAGTTAATTCCAATCTGTTTGGCATGCACGCTGTGCACAGCAGTAATGTACTTAACGTACAAATTCCTAGAAGTATGAAGTATTCCCCCCTCCTCAAAATTGCAGTGCCAGGAACATCCTGGCACTGCAGCATACTCAACTTTGGCTTTCTTGCTTTGATTGTAACAGTAAAACCTATTGAAGGTTAATTATTATTGGTAGTATATAAGCTGCTCCTTTCCTCATCATCAATCAGAATCAGTTCAGTTCAGCTGTCTTATTCAAGTTATCCTCAAGTTATTCCTGCAAGTCAAGCTCATAGAGTTGTTTATTCATTCATATCTGTGTGGAATACACTTTACCCCTTTTTAAACTAGGAATTCCTAAATGGAATCCCAGTCCTGTCCTGAACTGAGTAACTTGTTTCATTTTAATCTCTATAGCACTCCACATGGAATTATATTGGAGACATTTGTCCTCAATACAATCCCCTCCATCAAAAGCTTCCCCCCGCCCAAAAAACTGATCACTCTTCCGTTTATTTCTAATAAGGAAATCCTTCTATGATTCAGCAGCCGCTGAATAAATCACAACGCGTGCCTATATGTGCCAAATATGCGTATTATTCAAGGGCTTTATGCGTAATACGCAAGAATTGCGCAGAATTACGCCTCTCTGACGTCAAAGACACTGGTCGTCCTTGATGGCGGTCAATCCGCCGGGTTATATTGCATTAGGCGTACAAGAACGGCAGGGGGTCGATGTTTGTTCTGCCCAGGAAAACGGGGGTCGAAAAATGTACGGAAACGGAAACTCGATAAGGGGAAACGACGGGTTCTTTTCAGTTTCTCTGGGTCCTGGCTCTATATACCCTCCATCGTCTAAGATCATTAATCAAATAGCGATTCGTACTCGTAGAAAATTGAGAAGTGCTGCGTATATGAACAAAGAATGAATAAAAATAAAAATAAGTCGAATCGTCAATTCACAGTCTGGTTCGGCAAAGACAAATGTTTTACCGAGATGAACTGTTCTTTTATAGTACTGTATCTTGAATATGATTCCGAGAAATATGGAGGAGATTGAAAGGAATCAAAAGTTCGAAACGCGATTGAGAAAATGGGAAGGGCTTTCATGCATTTTTCCAAACGTTTATCCCCGTGAACTCGAATAATGAAAAACTCTGCAATTTTTCGAAGTATTTTCCATTCTTTATATTACTGTTTAATTTTTTTTGTGTTTAGTTTAGCAGCAGAGACAATTGTTTGCCGTGAAACTGTTTTTCATCTGACATGAAAAAAAAAATTCGAAATTTAACGAGAAGGCGATTTGAAAGAGTATAGGAAGGTTTTTATACATTCTTGAAAAGAGCCTTTTTTCGAAATCGAATTGTGAACTATTCCACACAATTTTTCAAACTATTTTCCGCGCTTTTCTCTTGAAAGTGTCTTTCTTGATAATGATCATTTCATCATCAGGAAAGACAAATTTTTGCCGTGAAACTGTTCATTGGGTAACATGAGTGAAGTACCAAAAAATTCGGAGTAGATTTTTATAATTGAAAAATTGAACAGCGATTTTCCAAGAATAATAGAAGGTTTTCTCGAATTTTTCAGACGGTTTTTCACCTGGGCTTGAATTATGCAATATTCTCTGCTATTTGTTGAGCTAATTTCCCCCTTTTCCTAAAAGTAAAGTATTTTTGTCTATAGTTCAGCAAAGACAAATGTTTGTCGTGAAATTTTTCATTGCGTAACATAATCGAAGAAATCTCGAGAAATACGAAAAAGGAGGTGATTCGAGAGAATATGAAATTTTTCTGGCAAATTAAAAATGGGTTTTCCTTCGAGCTTGTATTATGACATATTCTCTGCCATTTTTCGAACCATTTTTTCCTCGATTTCATCATCGTATTTTGCTTCCATCCTGATTCGCAAGTGCAGAAAGCTCTTTTAAAATGTTTCTCTCATCCCATATATGCTGGGTAAAACAGCATGCGAGAGATGGAATCATTTTGCTCCTGTCACGAAGGGATAGTATGAGTGGAAACTTGTAAATGTCAGATGCAGAAATGAGTCTGCAGATTACACAACCGTGATTGCCATTTTTCTTCAACGACAAGTTTTTAATATTCCCACAAACTGCAGGTCCCGAAAGATCAGCTGCGTTCATTTTGTAAAAGTTCGTTTGAATTTCGGTTTTTTCTGCGTTCTTCCGCAGCTTTCTAAATTTTAATAGCACTTTTAGACGAAGGGATTATTGCTCGAATGATTCATTGGCTGACTTGTTTTAGTGCGCATTTTCGATTCAGCAGAGACTTATTTAAAAAAAAAAGGGATTTATTTCCAGAAACTGCGGATTTTCAGAGAAACTTTCGATGTATCGTGCTCAAAGAAAATATATACCGTAAATCAAACAGATATTTCGAAAATATTGATTTGGAAGTACTTTCCAGGAAGAGAATGGAATATTTAACTGCTGCTTTGGTTTGTGATTTTTTGAGGTAGGAATGAATGATTTCAAAGAATAACAAAAAAAATTTCGAGGCGGTAGGGTTGAGTTGCATTCGTTCTCTGAACTTAAAATTATTCCATCTGCTAAAAACATACACGAAAAAAAACGAATAACAGGAACAATTAATGCTTTTGATACACTAATACAACGCAGGAAGATTCCGTGAGTAACTCAAATCTTTAAAAAAAATTAACTGTCTGATTGTGGAATTCTGATGATGAATAAAGAGCTGAAAAAATAAGAAGACAGAAAAAACGTTTTCGTACGTTTTCAAACCTCATTTGTCCCTCAAAAATTCCAAGTTTGCAATATTCTGAGTTAATGTAAATAAGCGATTCATCCAATATTTTACATTTTTTCCCTGAAATGCCTCTTCAGAATCAAAGAACGATGCATATACATGTTTGCGCAAATTATTCTACCTGCATATAAGCACACAAGCACAATTCATGCAGCATTTCGGAATTTAACAACATGAAACGTTTTTAATTTCACCCTTTTTTCTGAACCTGATTTTTTCTCCAAAATAAATACACTGACAGTCAATTGCAATGACCAGCAATTGTTACCAATTTATCCAAAAATAGACTATTTAAAAATAACCGCGCCCATGAGAAAATCCACTTCTTTTTAAATTTCGTAATTTTTCGTAACTTGAAAATGTTCCGGGTCTGACAAGATTTACATATTTACATACCCATTTACATATTTACCCATTTACCCATTATTTACCCATTATTTACCCATTTACATATTTACAAACTATACAAATTATAGCACAAAATAAAGACCTCAAAAGAGTAATACGGTATCACATGGGAAAATTGCATTTATAGAACTTCTTCCACTTGCAAATTTTTACCCATGATCGATGCGCTCAAGAAAAAATTGAATCGACTGCAGAAATTTGAAATAAAATTGCTCTTTTCGATGCCCAGCATGCACAATAATTCCACACGCATCATCGGCGAGGAAATAATGCACAGAGAGAGAGAGAAAAAATACAAAAACTGCAGAAATTTAGCAGCACTCACCGGTGACCCCAAAATATCTCGTTGGGCAGGTACGAGGTCCTGGCCTGGGTCGTCATGCCCGTGGACTCGATGATGCCCTCGAGGATGACGACGACCTCGAACCTGGAGTGGACCAGGTCAGCGGCGGACATGGAGTAGAACGGACTGTTCTCGTCAATCATGTGCACTATGGTCGTGGGCCAAATGAAAAAGAGGCGGTCCTCGCCGGTGTCGTAGCCCACGTTCAGTTCTCGCTGGTCGTAGGGGATCACCTCGCCTTCCGCCGTCACTCGGCGACGAATCATCTGAATATATATGCGTATTATAACATTCATACAGTGAAATCTCATTACAACAGACCATGGAAAAACTTTTTTATACAGTACTGTACAGTCGACAAATTCAGGCTAGGAAAAAATGCCTCGGTCCTGAGAAAACTTTTTTATTTTATTTTTCAGCAGTATTTTTCTGTGTATGGCTAAAACATCGTCGGCATTTTCCCCGACTTTGCTGCCCAATCCCTGGACTGCATTTTTAAATAATCAGCCCCGCCAAGAGTAACTAAATTTCTCGGAAAAAGTCCGACTTCGCCACCTGAGGGTTAAATTTGAAAGAAAAAAACTGCCTGAAAATTGTGTAAGTTGCAAAAAGAATGAGTTCACCCCAAAAAATTAGAAGAAGTTTTGGCAGTGCAGACCGCAGAGATGAGGGATTGTTTCTCTTGTCCGTCTTGTATTTTTGGGCAGTATTTTGGAAGGATGAGATATGCATTACGTTATTTGCGAAGTTTCTGTTATCTGCAGTCATTTTTGCAAATACAGTACTGTACTGCGCTGTATCGGCCTCTGCCGTGGAAAGGATGGACTCTCAACACAACAATCTAGTGGGCAACAATTTTCTCTGGATAACGAATTTTTTTTTGGTCCCATAGGATTCTTTCCCAAGGTTTTATGGGTTCTCTATCGAACGAAATTCTTTTGCGAGTCGGAGTCCATGTGTATGCGAGGAATTTTCTCTTGCAGAGGTCTAATACTCCATTCAATCTAATGTTTCCTTAATCAGTCAGTTATTTTCACGTTCGTTTTTCAAATTGAGAATGATTAATTTCCATGGTCTCAGGCAAAGACAATGTATAAAAGCGATTCAATCTATTTACCTGGACCCGGACATGCGCCTCAATGATGTGCGACTTGCGCATGTCACCGACACGCATTAGGAGCGCCATCTGCCCGTCACGTTGGCAAACGACGGCACGCTTGCTGAACAGCAACGTTTGCGCTCGTTTCTTCGGCCGAGATAGTTTTGCAAAAACCATACCGACCATGAAAGCCTGTGCAAAAGTGTTTGCGGGAAAAAATTCCAATTTATCCAGGTGCATTCTATAAAACATGCATCACATGTGTACGGTCCCCGCGGTTTGGTGTAGGTAAATCTTCACCTAAAATATTATTACAATATAAGTTTCCTTTGTGTACTATTGGAAATGACCGTGAATTCTCTAACTAAGTTGTGAATTTTTTCCATATTTTTTCCTGCTTATTGGTACACTCACGAAATGATTCAAGAGCAACATATCCTGGTTAAAAAGTAGTTCCACCCTCTGATTTTTTTAAATAAGCGCTGGTCTTTTGAATATTTCTCTAATGGTATGTTGAACAAAACCATCCTTGCCAATAAATGGCCATTGATTGAAGGTTGCGCTAAATAAAAGTTTTGGTTCCACAGTATTTGTTTTGAATTTTGGCAGTTCGGTTCATTTGGGTATAATGCTGCATCAATACTAGCATGATTTCCAAGTACACCAAAGTTCAACTGTCGAAAAAAATAATATTTGTAATGGGTGCTTTTGCCAAAGTACAATCTAAAATCTTCAAATTTCACTCCAAGGGTTCAGAAAAAATTCGATACAGGGAATTGAGGAATTTTGATGGGCGAGAATTGAGAATTGCATGAAATTTATATTCTAAGCCTTGAACTGCTGGATAGAAATGAGTTGACCAGATTTTTAACTTGGAAGCAAGGGAAAATTACCCTATGAATCTCTTCCTTTCTTTCTTTAAAAAAGCAGCAAGTTACACTTTTATTGCTCTTCTACTTCCTGGGTTCTTAAAATACTAGCCCGAAGTAATAGCAAATATTTGCGTTATAGCTACTGTACTGTACTTTTACTGAGAGGGAACCCGTTTGAGTTATAAAGATATAATTCCCATTGCCGAGAAGGAAATTTTTTGGCCTAGAGACGTTTGAGTTATCATTTCTATTTCCTTCTTGCTAGTACAGTATAGTATTTTGCACGAATTATTCGTCCCGTCACTGTCACAAGCAGTCTGCAATAGGAGTGGATGAAGCCCAAATAGTGGCCCACATTTTGTTGGTGTTGCATATACTCACTTGAATCATGACACCAACAATACTCTGGAGACACATGACAAACATGGCCTCGGGGCACTGTTCCGTCGTGTGGCGGAACCCGTAGCCGATCGTGTGCTGGGTTTCCACGCTGAACAGGAAGCAAGCCGCAAAGCTGGTCACTTCCTTGACGCATGGCACCTGGTCCTCGGCGGCGCCATCGAGGTCGCCGTGTCGGTAGGCGATGAGGTACCACACGACGGCGAACACGAGCCAGCTGAGCATGAAAGAACACGCAAAGACACCCAGGGTGTAGCGCCATTGGGCGTCCACTAGGGTGGTGAAAATGTCCGCGAGGTACCGAGACCGTTGGTTGCTGATTTTGTCGAGCTGCACGTTGCAGTCGCCATTTTTGAGAATGACGCGCTTCCGCTGCTTTTTGGCCGCAAACCGGAAGGACACTGCAGACCTCCTGGAAAAATAAAAATTAAAAAAAAAATGCGAAGAAGTCAGTCCAGTTGTGAAATTTTAATTATTTGATTCGTATTTGCTGTTGTTGAATAGAAGGCTTGTTTAAGCTATACAAGGGTTCTAACAAAAGTTCTTGGAATGGAAATTAAAATGGCGTCTAATCGAGCTGAAGAAAAATTATTCTTTTGGGAAAACAGATTCTTTGGCACAAAAAATAAGCCCTGTTTAACCATTTTTTTTAATATTTTGCAAAATTCACCCTGGCAGAGTTTTGCTATCCACTCAATAGATGAGGTGCCCTTTCTGCAATTTTTTTTTGTAGCCCAGCTTTTCCCTGAAAATTCTTGAAATCAAAGTGGCATTGACTCCAAGGGTTGCCTCCAAGTCTTCCAAGGTAATTCCGCCATTTTCATCAACAGCCGCCTTCACAGCCACCAATGGGGCGGATGTGCCAACGTGGCTATGCCAATGTGGCGCCTCATCTATCGCGTGGATAGCAAAACTCAGCCAGGGTGCATTTTGCAAAACATTAAAATAATTGTCCAAACAGTGCTGATTTTTTTGGACCAAAGAATATGTTTTCCCTAAAGAATAATTTTTATTCAGCTCAATTAGACGCAATTTTCATTTCTATTCTGAGAACTTTTGTTAGAACCCTCTTATATAGGGATACCAAATGAAGTACCGTATTTTCTCAAGAACCATGTGAACCTTTTTTCCCTAAAATTGTGATGCAAAACTGTAGGTCGCGTCATATATGGGTATACATATTTCGAAAAAAGGAATACAAGTTTTTTTAGATGATCAATATATTATATTTTATTGGGGAATTTTTGGACAAATCAATTTAAACGGAGAAACACTTTGAAAGAAATAAAAGAAAATTTTCCAATGGAAATATTTGAGAATTTGTTGAATACAGGATCAATTTATGCCTGTAAATTCGATTAAGAGTGGTTTTAATTTTGAAAATATTTCACTTCTAGAGGAATTAAAAATGGGGCGAGCGTCTTGCTCGAGTAAAACCGGTATGTTATAAGAACATTATTGCATATAGAAAACAACCTTGTAATTATGAGATTATCCAAATAGAAATTGAATAATCAAAAATGACTATACATTCCCAGGCTCATTATGAGTTCTAATGAAATC
>CAJPEX010007209.1:0-10454 GCA_905338405.1 Notodromas monacha | reverse complement strand
TCTCGGATTCCACCGTGCTAATGAGTGCATTTTTCAACGCTCAGGTCAATGAGATCTTGTTCTCGGGCATAACTCCGACGTGTTTCCGATCCGCGTTCATCTTTCGTTCGCCTACGCATTAAGGGAACATGAAAAAAAAGGAGACGAAAACAATATAAAAAAACTTCCGCTTTCTGAATCGTATTTATTGGAATTCTCAGATGGAATTCTAGTTCAGAACGTGCATTAAAACACGGATGGACTTGAAATGCCCGTGTCGTATCAACGCAATCTCTGAGAGCATCCGTTGGACGGAAACTACAAATCTTGCAATTTGATGATGGTTACAAAATTATTCCGTAACTTTTAATCTTTTGCCTTTTAGAGATAAGTAAAAACCTCCTGAAGGCGTCAACTTTTTAATCAAACCACCCTCTTAACATATCACTTTACGAGTCGACCCACATTTCCAAAAAACTAAGAAACTCTTATAACATCTACATTATTTCCGCGAGGTTAATTTTGACTTTTGAGGGTTCGTCTTCTCCTGCAGAACAAATACATTTATAAGTTATATGCAGAATACAAGTTCATTTTTGACATGGTTATAATTGTTTTGCGGAATCCTGCACCAAGCTTGATGCGTGAAAAATTTTCAAGTGAATAATAAGGAAGGGGAATTTGATTTCGCTTCTACTTTTGATTAACGATATCTTTTTCAGCGAGGGAATAGATCTAGACTTATTTCTAGGAAGGATTCAAACTTACACCAGCTTAGGAAAAACATTTTAAACGTTCATCCAACGACTGTCTTGTACAATTTTCAGTTTTAGGCTTAGATTATAATCGTAGGTTCAGAATGTAAATGGGTTGACGAGCACAGATACGCCAAAAATTATTTTAAATTTGCCTGACCTCGAAAGTCGGTGGCGTTTGAAATATTTTGACCACAATTATGACCAGGAATCGTTGTTGAGTTGTCGATAAAAACTGATGATAATGTTCTGAAACATGTTCCAATCCGTGCGTTGGAAGTGCTTGGGTCCTTTTCGATCTGGGTTCTTCAGGTATCGAAGCTCCGAAATTTCTGACGCGAATGCCTCTGATTGAAGCCTCGAGTATTTTCGGCGAGCAAAAACTCAAAAAGTGGCGGTACACAGCACTCGTGTATCCTTCGACCCGAAGAAAAAATATTTCCAAAGTGGGAAGAAGAACAAAGCCCAAGACAGTGTTTCTTTCCACTCTGACCGGGGCTCTCGGGCTCCAGCTCTGTGATTACGGGTCCGAGTTGGTCCACGGGCCGTGTGCCAAGCGGCATTCCTAATTTCCCTTTGTGTGAAGCGGATTGAATCGGCCGTGCTTCACATTCTGAGTCCCCGCACATATTTTCCTTTTTTTTTTTTTCGTCCTCTTCGGTGTCCCCGGCCTTATGGCGAGAAAGGGAACAAGGAAGAATGAAAAGCTGGAGGAGGAGAGGAAGGAAATGAAAAGGTGACCCGAGGTAGAGCATTTTATTTTATTTCATCTATTATTATGATTTTTTTCTCTCCTTGAATGCGACGTGACTTACTTCGATGGCCGGCGTTGGTGGAGAGGCGGAACAAAATGCCCGGATTTTGTTCCGGTTTCCCCCGGGGACCGACCGACGAGCAGTGGACTGTGACGCCGGAGACTGCGCGGCTGGTGACCTGGATCCCTTGTGATCCTATCATGTCTAACCCATCGGCCCGCTTGATCTCGCGAAAAATTCCGGGGGAAGGAAATTAAAAGGCCCTTCGGAAAACTTTCTCCTCTCCTTCCCCTCCCCCTTCAAACCAACCCCCTCTGGCGTTTTTTTTTTTTTCTCGTAGAAAACAACCCGTCGCGAAGCTGCCGAAAGTTTACTACGTCATGAAACGTTGCTTCCCTTCATTTACTTATAGTCATCATTACGATCGAGAATTAATTTTTTCTGCAAAATCTTGAGGAAATTTCCAAGTCACGCCTTTATTTGAAGCGAATGAAGACTGCAGACTGACGTGGGATACGAATTTTCGATATACAGTACTGTACTGTAATTTTTTTTCCATTGCGAGAAGGGAATACAGATTTGACTTTTATTCGTGGTATTTTCTAGAGTGATAATCTCTATTCAAAAAATTTACTCCAAGTAACTCAGGACTTCGTGGTAAAATGGCCAAAGAAATATTGAAAAATAGTTATCTATGTAATAACGGTTGATTTGCCAGTCCACTGATCCTCTCTGGGGGAAAGCTTGTTCATATTCAAACGAACATTCGTCAATTTTCATATTTAATAAATATAAGAAAGTCTTTTCAATGGATTTGAGTCCCGGTAGATCTTTCGTCAATGTGTAAGCCGATATGTACTTGAACAGAGCGATTGTCTCTGGGTAACGGATTGGTTTTAGCTTCACGGAGTGTCAAGAGTTTGCCTGTAAATAAATATTTCATCGAGTTAATATTCAAATCCATGGTTTAAAATTCCGCATTCCACGCACTCGCATAGTTCTTCGATGACCGAAACGTTCTGTATTGTAATTTGATTGTCAAGAATCCAAATCTGGAACTTGAGAAGATCATGCCATTTTCGAATGAGGAAAGACATCGATTGCATTGAACGGACAATGCTGAACGGCAATCGTCAAAAATGAGCTCAGTTGATAACTTCACAGCTTTTTGCGCTGGGATTTGGTTTCTGCGATCAAGGTAGAAAACTCGTAATTTCCGAGATTCATCGAATGGATTTTTTCGATCTTGTGGGATTTGTCGGCGATGGGGAGAATTTCAAAACAGTTTTCGGAATACCCGAATTCCAAGTTTGTTCATGTCTTTCTCTTTTAAATTCAGAATTGGTTTTTATTATTTATCTGTTTATTTACTACGGACGGAAGGATTGAGGTCAAAGGAGAGCTTGAAAGGCCTCGGCCAAAGTTGTGGGGATTCCCCGACGCGAATTTGCTCAAGCGTCGATTCATTATTCGGGTCCGTGTTGCCTTTTCGTTTTCCCCTGGGTCGGAATATATCGGCACTTGGGCGGGCATCGGCATCCCGGAAGGTATGCGCAGGATGCCCCCTGGGCCTCGATATGTGCAGCAAAATGCCTTCGGTCTCGAGCGCCAGACAAAGGCGGAAGAGAAACTCAGGTAACCGTCGTTGTAAAACTAAAAATAAAAAAATGGAGAGAGAAAATAAGATTGAATAAAAATAAAACTAGACAGAGAGAAGAGATAAGTAGAAGCAGAGCGCATTATCACCCAAGGGCAATGATTGCGAGGAATGAAAAGCGAAAAAGGAATAAAAAATAAAGAGAGTCTCTCGAAAAGACTAAGATTTGTGTCGTAGCGGGGAAGATGGGCATACGGCACGCCGTGATTCTCTTTTTTTCTTCTTTCCTTTTTCTTCTCACAATCTCCGCTTTTGGTTCGAATGATCGTTAAAGCTTTTTCTTCTTCTTTTTGTGTGCTCTGTGTTTTCTTGTAGCCCGAGGCCGTGATATCATCGTTCCCTCACGAACATTCCTTGCCTTCACCTTCTGCCCGGTCGTTGCTCGTTTACCATTTTGTTCCAGAACGGACGCCCGTTGTTGCCTTCATTGCCTTGATTATCTCGCTAGTTGAATCGTCACGACGCCAAAACTTTCGTTTTCACGCCATCGTCTCTTCAGCCCTGATGATGCTAATAATCTTGCAGCTTTATGGGAGCATCCTCAAAAGTGTTGGGTGCTGTACTGTTTTTTATTTTTATTTTTTGCTCGATTACAGCACAACCCGGGGATCGGGTCTCTCCAAAGAGTCATTCCGTGTAAAATGTACAGCATTTTTACAAGTTTTTCTTGTTATCACTACGTGAACTCTTTTAGCACTTATTTCGCCGAATGCGCATTTTTCCTAGCATTTTTTAAAAAGCATTTTGAACCTCTAATCCAAGGAAAAAGACAGTTTTTGTTTAAATGGGAACAAGCTAGATATGGGAAATATTATTTTACTGAATATTGTACAGTATAAGAAATCTCGATGCCTGTTCTGCGACTTTTTGTGTCATTTTACGCTTCTTACTTGATTTACAGATTGATTCTGTTTCTCAGTTCTTGACATTTGACAAGATTGACATTGATCCTATGTCGTGCTGCTATTCGTGCATAAATTGAATTTTCGAAAAATTTTCAAGACCGGAGAGGCGCGGGGGAAATAATTTAAAGTCAACCTTTGCACTATTTTGAACTTCAAGCAAAAAAATGGCGGGGTTCGCGAGTTTACAACGAAAAGCCGTATTCCAAACGCGTAGAACTCCGAGCGGAAGGTTTTTGACGATTTAAAGGAAAATGGAGCTGATAACTTTTTTTTTGCGTTGAATTGGTTGAAAATAATATTCATTGATCGTCAGTTTATATGCTTCCCCGCTTTATTCCATTCATCTTGCCATGCCTGTGTGTCATGCAGTGAAGCGAAGTTCAAATTAGTATTTTTTTCCCTTTCTCTGATGTAACGATGGCCAAGTTTCCTCTCGCTCGGAAGAAGTACTTCATCAGGCTCATTTGTCGCGGTTGAATATTATTGCGAAGTTGGATTCGCGTCACAAGTTTGGAACGAGATTCCCGGGGTTTTTTATAGTTGGAGGCAAAGTGCTGAAAGACGAAAGTTTTCGCAGAGGAAAGTTGCACTTCTGCGGGACCCAGGCGTCGATAATGAAGGAAAGCAGCAGCGTTTCTTTTTTCTGCTGCTGCTGCTGCTGCTGGTTGTTGATGGGGGACCTGAGTTGCGCCACTCAGCAGTAGTCGTTCTGTCTCTTACAAATGGACGATTACTCAACGATTAAAATATAAATTCTGGTCTCGTAGACATTGTGTAAATTAATTTGAAAATAACGTCAGTGTTTAAGAAAATGCTGACACTTCCGCGTCTCCGTGTGGAGGATGCGAAATGATAAAAAGCAAAAATTGTTTAATTTTCTAACTACTTCCTATTTAATGAATACGGTGATTCGTAGCCTCTGTGACTTCAATGAATTGATTTATTTTTAGGAATAAAATATCGATATTTGAGGATGAAAAAACGTCGTCCGAATTTTTTCCCGGAATTTTGAATTATCTAATTTTAAATCACTCGAAATTCGTCGAGAAAGGAAATATTTATTGTGGGAATAATTTCTCTTCGCTGATTTACTTGAGTTAATTTTAGTAAACCGTCTCGAGGCGGAGAAACATGAGAGAATTGTGAGCCGATCAAATCATTTTTTGTAACATGGAATTCCGCAAAAACGAAAGAAAGTTGGCATTGCCACATTTAGTCGAGCTTGATCAAGTTGCGCATCTAATACAGATTAAATCGGTAATGTTCGAGAAATCTTTTCCTAATAAATATTCTCATGCATAAATTTTTTCCGCATTTAGATTTTTTTAAAGTTTGCCACGGGCAGCAGCAGAGCCAAAATCATTTGATTTTCATTTTCTTAAACGTTCCGCGTGTGAAACAAGAAAAAGAGTCCATGGTAGCAACGAAACGAGGCTATTGTGCAAAACCTCCCGACCTCATTGTGAAACACCACAGCGTCATGCTTGATGCGGAATTCGAAGAGCTATTTGTTTTGGGCGAAGAAATGATGAAAACCCGACCATTGGCCGGGTTTTATTGCGGACTAACCCGCCGCATTTTCTTGTGGACCAACTTGGGCATCCTGGCACGCGACTCCCCGCAGGATAAGTCTGGCTGGGAATGTGGGCACTGGGTCCAAAAAAATAAGGTGGAAATTGGCTGAACNGAAGCAGAGCGCATTATCACCCAAGGGCAATGATTGCGAGGAATGAAAAGCGAAAAAGGAATAAAAAATAAAGAGAGTCTCTCGAAAAGAATAAGATTTGTGTCGTAGCGGGGAAGATGGGCATACGGCACGCCGTGATTCTCTTTTTTTTCTTTTTCTTTTTACAATCTCCGCTTTTGGTTCGAATGATCGTTAAAGCTTTTTCTTCTTCTTCTTTTTGTGTGCTCTGTGTTTTCTTGTAGCCCGAGGCCGTGATATCATCGTTCCCTCACGAACATTCCTTGCCTTCACCTTCTGCCCGGTCGTTGCTCGTTTACCATTTTGTTCCAGAACGGACGCCCGTTGTTGCCTTCATTGCCTTGATTATCTCGCTAGTTGAATCGTCACGACGCCAAAACTTTCGTTTTCACGCCATCGTCTCTTCAGCCCTGATGATGCTAATAATCTTGCAGCTTTATGGGAGCATCCTCAAAAGTGTTGGGTGCTGTACTGTTTTTTATTTTTATTTTTTGCTCGATTACAGCACAACCCGGGGATCGGGTCTCTCCAAAGAGTCATTCCGTGTAAAATGTACAGCATTTTTACAAGTTTTTCTTGTTATCACTACGTGAACTCTTTTAGCACTTATTTCGCCGAATGCGCATTTTTCCTAGCATTTTTTAAAAGCATTTTGAACCTCGAATCCAAGGAACAAAGAAGTTTTTGAGTAAATGGGAACAAGCTAGATATGGGAAATATGATTTTGCTGAATATTGTATAGTATAAGAAATCTCGACGCCTGTTGTGCGACTTTTTGCGTCATTTTACGCTTCTTACTTGATTTACAGATTGATTCTGTTTCTCAGTTCTTGACATTTGCCATCCTATGTCGTGATGCTATTCGTGCATAAATTGAATTTTTGAACATTTTTCAAGACCAGAGAGGCGCGGGGGAAATAATTTGAAGTCAACCTTTTCACGGTTTTGAACTTCAAGCAAAAAATGGCGTGGTCCGCGAATTTACAATGAAAAGCCGTATTCCAAACGTGTAGAACTCCGCGCGGAAGGTTTTTGACAATTTGAAGGAAAATGGAGCTGATAATTTTTTTTTGTGTTGAATTGGTTGAAAATAATATTCATTGATCGTCAGTTTATATGCTTCCCCGCTTTATTCCATTCATCTTGCCATGCCTGTGTGTCATGCAGTGAAGCGAAGTTCAAATTAGTATTTTTTTTCCCCCTCTCACTGATGTAACGATGGCCAAGTTTCCTCTCGCTCGGAAGAAGTACTTCATCAGGCTCATTTGTCGCGGTTGAATATTATTGCGAAGTTGGATTCGCGTCACAAGTTTGGAACGAGATTCCCGGGGTTTTCTTCTTTTGTGAGGGTTAGTTGTAGTGTACGTACAGTCTTCCTTCCTTTCAGCCCCCGCGGAAGAGAGGGGTTACTTCTCTTCTCGTTCTCCTCGGGCGTCACTTGGGGGATCCCCTTATAGTTGGAGGCAAAGTGCTGAAAGACGAAAGTTTTCGCAGAGGAAAGTTGCACTTCTGCGGGACCCAGGCGTCGATAATGAAGGAAAGCAGCAGCGTTTCTTTTTTCTGCTGCTGCTGCTGCTGTTTATAGTTGGAGGCAAAGTGCTGAAAGACGAAAGTTTTCGCAGAGGAAAGTTGCACTTCTGCGGGACCCAGGCGTCGATAATGAAGGAAAGCAGCAGCGTTTCTTTTTTCTGCTGCTGCTGCTGCTGGTTGTTGATGGGGGACCTGAGTTGCGCCACTCAGCAGCAGTCGTTCTGTCTCTTACAAATGGACGATTACTCAACGATTAAAATATAAATTCTGGTCTCGTAGACATTGTGTAAATTACTTTGAAAATAACATCAGTGTTTAAGAAATTGTTGACACTTCCGCGTCTCCGTGTGGAGGATGCGAAATGATAAAAAGCAAAAATTGTTTGATTTTCTAACTGCGTCCTATTTAATGATTACGGTGATTCGTAGCCTCTGTGACTTCAATGAATTGATTTATTTTTAGGAATAAAATATCGATATTTGAGGATGAAAAAACTTCGTCCGAATTTTTTTCCCGGACTTTTAATTATCTAATTTTAAATCACTCGAAATTCGTCGAGAAAGGAAATATTTATTGTGGAAATAATTTCTCTTCGCTGATTTACTCGAGTTAATTTTAGTAAACCGTCTCGAGGCGGAGAAACATGAGAGAATTGTCAGCCGATCAAGTCATTTTTTGTAGCATAGAATTCCGCAAAAACGAAACAAAGTTGGAATTGCCACATTGAGTCGAGCTTGATCAAGTTGCGCATCTAATGCAGATTAAATCGGTATTTTTCAAGAAACCTTTTCCTAATAAATATTCTCATGCATATATTTTTTCCGCATTTAGATTTTTTTAAAGTTCGCCACGGACAGCCGAGCCAAAATCATTTGATTTTCATTTTCTTAAACGTTCCGCGTGTGAAACAAGAAAAAGAGTCCATGGTAGCAACGGAACGAGGCTATTGTGCAAAACCTCCCGGCCTCATTGTGAAACACCACAACTTCATGCTTGATGCGGAATTCGAAGAGCTATTTGTTTTGGGCGAAGAAATGAAAACCCGACCATTGGCCGGGTTTTATCGCGGACTAACCCGCCGCATTTTCTTGTGGACCAACTTGGGCATCCTGGCACGCGACTCCCCGCAGGATAAGTCTGGCTGGGAATGTGGGCACTGGGTCCAAAAAAATAAGGTGGAAATTGGCTGAACCCAAGTTTTCTGTGAGAACTTTTCGCTTTCCAAGTGTATGTACAGTATGAGGACTTTTCATCCGCGAGCGCTGCCTGCATTCTTTCCCTTTTTTTTTTCTAAAAAATAAAAAAATAAAAAAGAGCCAATGATTCGATTCGAGACACATGAACGCAAGGAAGACTGATTACGCGAAACAATCGGCTGTACTTGAGACTATGCTTTAATTAGCCTCTCTCGAGCTTGGTTTCGGAGGGAAAACCCAGTGACGGGATTAATGACGGAAACTCGCAGAGGAGGGGGGTGATCATCGCGAAATGTCATTTACCTGGCTTCTGCCAGAAGGGGGTTAATGGGAAAAAACGGGGTGGGCTATTATTTGTGTCGGTCGGGATTGCCAGTCGACACGCGATCGTTCTGTCGCAACACGGTCGTGAAGTGGACCCCCCGTCGGCTCTGGCATTCAGCTTCCACGCACCCGAATCACGTCCCCCGTCGAGTTCATCAGGCAGACCGGTCGTCAATCTCCTCGATCACATTTACGACGTGAATCAACATAACCTTGTAACGCTTTGACGAGGCGCCTTCTGGGGGCGCCGAATTTTCCTCATCCATAGTCTCCTTCTTCTTGTGCATTTCTTGTCGAGTATGTGTATGTGTGCCGTGTGCCGCTGCGTTTTCTTTTCGTCTCGCCATAAGATTAAACTGACTTCCTGGGGGAGCCGATAATGTATTCTCACGGACCATCGAACGGTAGCCATACCTTTTTGGCTCTAGCCTCCATTGTCCCTTTTATTAAATTTATCCCCTCTCGCCTTTTTGGCTTGACTGAGTGTAAGAGATTTCGGGCTTCCAGAGAGAGACGCCCGTGGGTGGCTAAATTCGTAAACGTCAACTCGGAATACCTACTCTTTTTCAATGAGGCGATCGGACCTGCACCATGGGAAGCAGTAAGCGAAGATGATTAACTCGAATTTGTCAGCGAAGAAAGCAGGAGTGAGTGAATAATTTTCGTCTGATGTCTTCACAGCAATAAATACTCGATTCTGTTCGGACATTGTCCCTCATATTTGAAGCATGCATTGTGATTCGCCAAGAAAAAAAGCTGATGACTGCATTTGTTTTGCAAAAATGAACTTGTACGGAAAGTTGCGTGCGGAAAATATTCCTAAAAAAAACAAACGATAAAAATGCCGGTAAAATCGTAGATGGCGTGCAAATATCTTTACGCGGTAATTCATCAATTCTAGTTCTCTTCAGAAATAGACTTCTGAATTTCTTACTACGCAAACAAAGTAACTAAAAATTTAATCAGCAAAAACTTTCAAGAACCCGTTATAAACGTGATGTAGCTTCGGACAGCTAGGATAATTTTGCTTCCGATTTTTTCGGCTTTAAAAAAAATTGCACCATTAGGTTAATTGAATCAAGTTAGTCTCGCTGAAAAATATTCACGATCTGCCCTCGTGTGTTTTCGAAAATATAAATTATCGCGATTTTTCCGTGTTCCATTTTTTTTTGTGCCAATAGTTCGTCTCCTGCGACTGAAATAAAATAGTTGTCCGTTGACGATTGAAACGTTTTTCGTCAAGAACTCCCTCATGCATGGCTCTGTTGATATCGAATAAAAATCGATATAGTCCCGTTTTATGAAAATGAACTTGGAATAATTTAGCAATCGAAAAGAAAGAAAGGTTTCATGCGGGGAACCAATGTTGGTGTGAGGTTCCTAAAAATCGAGTACAGGACTGTACACACATTTTTCCGAGTTTTACAGCTCCTAAAGACGAAGCAAGAACGATAAACAAACAAAAAAAAAGGAGCGAAAGAATGAAGGAGAAATTTTTGTGAGAATTCTCACCGAGCGGGGAAGGTCGAGAAAGCCAGAGCTCGGACCCCTGTAGGGCACTCGGAAAACACTGTAACCCGGGTCGCAATTTTTCTTTGGGCAGAATGAGCCAGCATGGGGGACCACACGCATCGTCCCGCGAACCTGA
>CAJPEX010007208.1:0-10457 GCA_905338405.1 Notodromas monacha | reverse complement strand
CGAATACGAATTGGCCACCAAATAATGGTTTCACATCCAACGTTTTATCCGAACAAAAGAAATCAGAAGCTTCAAAAGGTGCACAGGGTAAGTTTAAAGATGGTTACTACAGTATAGGAATAAATTTTCCTGCGGTTTGATGCAGCTTTTTTGGAATAGTATTGAACTAAAAATTGAACTGAAAAGTGGTCCTACCTTATTTAGGAATTTAGAACGCAACGAACGTTAACATGTACGACCTATTCTTGGAAGAAGCCCGTAGATTTTAGAAATGAAATGTTACTGATGCTGTAGAATCAGTAGACAAAGTTTCGGGTACGACGAATCCGAAACCCCAACTTCGTGGCACACAGTTATCCTCTCGAATTCATGAGACATTGCCCTTTGCATTGCGGCCTCTATATGCAGCTATTTCGAAGATCAGCCGCAGTTGAGTTCTTTACGTTTATTTTCCCTTCAAAGTGTAAATTGTGTCGCAAATACATGCAGAAGTACTATGCATATATATATATATTTTGCTGAATTGTAGAGATGAAGAAAGTGAATGGAAGCAAAAAGATACAGTTAGACCCCGAGATGCGGATGTAGTTGGTGCATCAAGAGTTTCCTGATGTCAGAATGTCCCTAATTCAAGTCTCATTTTCCCTCAGACTTCAATGCGAATGTATTGAATTGGTTATCTTTTTTGTCAAAAATTAGAAATAAGTCCTCAAAAAATGTAATGAAAGTTTTTTCCCTGTACTTCAAGTTGTAGAAAACAACAGTGCAGAACAAATCCACGTAGAATCTGATGTTTTGGTATCGAAAGGATATCAAAAAGCACGGAAAAAGAAAAAGTCTAGCTGGAATATGCTCAGATGATAAAAAAATACTTAGAAAGAAGAAGCACAAAATCAGCTTGCTTTTGATTATGAATTAGAATGAATTTTTGATGAAAAAAAAATTACTCTTACACTTAGATTTTTCGAACTAAAAAAGTTTTCTATAGTTTTAATTTACAAAGGTTAAGAAACCCTTTTAACGTCTATTCGCAGGGATTGAACTCGGTTACAGGTCTACAGCTCGGATTAAAAAAAGCTTTCCAAGTGTCCCCAAGTTGAATTGTCCATATGTTGGGGTGTCCGCATATCGGGGGTCTCACTACACAGAAGCAGAACCGTCGATTTTTTCGGCGCCCCGTCCGGCGTGTGTCCGAAGAGACAAACCCCCGTGGGCCCTGGGAGGAAGCTTCTAATGGACCGCTCGCCTAGCGTGACTAGCTTGAAACCCCCAGCCCCCGATGCATGGCTTTCCTGTCGAGTTTGGCGCTGAAATTGCGGATAAATCACTTGCTCCGAACGAGGCAGAGGGCAAAGGTAAAAACGTTAAGGAAAAAGGCAGGAATTACTAGGCGTCTTGACTTGAGCATCAGGCAAGAAGACGGCTAGGGTCGCGTCTGGCACACGCGCTGTCCTTTAAGAAGGGAGTGGTGGAATCGTTTATGATTCCGAAATGACGAGAAGCAGAAACACGATATTTCCATGCTTAGACCACGGAAAAAATAAAGTGGAATGGAGGATTTTTTGCGTCGGGTATCGATTACAGTACTGTAGTATCATGCTGTTGGTTTTCGCCGTCTCCCCCCCCCCCCTTCTTTTTTTATTACAGCTCTTCAAGCTATCGTTCGACAACGAAATTCTTCTTCAAGTATCTTTTGATTCATCATTATTTTTTACTTTTCGAGGATAAAAATTAGGGTATTTTTTCCTCAAGTCGTGAAGAACACTTCTTGATGACAAATTGACAATACAGTTTAACCCTTCCAAGTCAAATTTGAAGGAACTCTGCAATAAATTCGACTTAGAGTGTTCATGACTCGGGAATTCGGCTTACTAAGTAGATTAATAATTATGAGTCATTTTCTGGCTACATCAATAGAACTTGTCCTTACTTATAGCTGTCCTGCGTGCATGAAGACACAAAATTTATTGTGGAGAGCATGAAGAAAATATTTTACTGTACTTTGTATCAGTTTTTTTTTCAAAGACAGTCGTTTCAGGGTTCAGCCCCACTTTATTAACAAAAAGACCATAAATATTCGACTAAGGGAGGTGTTACGCAAAAAGTTCCGAGTCAGTGAGGTTTAAATTTTATTGGAATTGAGGAAATTGGCCTGGAATTATCTGAAACTTTGAATTAAGCAAACGGTTGAGGAAGTTCAACTAGACGAGGTCTAACTGCTTGTAGACGATAATTAAACCTCGTTTTGCTGTCATTTTCGAATGAAAGCTTGAAATCCGCTTTTGAAGCGATGCATTTTTTTGAATTCATGAAATTATCGAACCCCTTTTTAATACAACTGATTCACGACAGTTTGCACGTGTAAAGTTGTCCTCGGTCACATGCATGCTTTCCTTGTCGTATGTCTGTAGAGTGGATGAAAATGGTTGCAAATTTTGCTGGTTGATGATTGTGTGCATTGGTATCATGACCACCGTTCAAGGTTTCGCTGAATCTGGTTCAAGTGCAGCGTTTACATGCAACACTTACGTGGTTTCTGAATTTGACAATGTTCTAAAAAGTGCTTTTAAAGGAACACGAATTCTCTTATTGGCCATGACCCGGATCTCAGAACCACGTTTCGATAACAAAAGTGTTCTGCTCTTGAGATAATTGCCATTAGTGACGCTAAATTTTAGGCTCCCCGGAAAAATCAATTTGTGTGTAGGATGTGTTCATTGCTGCAATTGAAGTCGATCTCTAGCAAAAGAACATAGGTCTGCTTCACGTCTTGGTCTTCATTCCGCAACGATTTGGAGAAATATGATTCGGAAACTTAGGTGCCGAAAGAAATTCATAAAAAGTTAATGAAAAACCTTCAAATCATTCATTTTATGCTGTTTTCGTCTTGGAAATCATTGTCGAATGCAAACAAATTACAATATATTCTGCGTTTGCGTTTACGTCTGAAGGCTCCACATATTTTTTTTTACATTCCTTGACGTGTCGCGCATTCAGATTAGACCGCGTTTGTCATTCAAAAACAAGATCGAGTTTCCGAGTGCGGAAATGAAGACATTTTTGACCAAACTGTGCGGAAGTCGGAGAGAGTGATCCAGAGCATCTGGTCATTATGTCTTCCTGGGACGTGTAATCATGATTCGGAAAGAGAAGAGGGAAGAGTGGCTCATTAGTCATGCAGTGGGCCCCCCTTTTTTTTCGGCGGGGACATGCAGACCCTGCAATGGAAGGGGACCATACTGTGTGGTCAATAATCAGTTTTGTCCGAAAGAGCCAGGGGTTCGATGGGTTAATGGAGATGCTGGACGAGGGGTCGAACGCCCCCGTTGGACATCCACTGGCTCATCATCAATGTTGCACCCCTATCTGGACACTCATCATTTTTTTTTATGTCGGTTTCGGCGGGCGAGGCAGTTTATTTCGTCAGCTATCACCTTCCGAATGCATACACTATTAGAAAGAAAAATGGAATCCCTTTTTTTGTTGCTGAAAATAGAACTTGTTATCATATTTGGAAAGCAATCTTCGCACATGATACCCGACATTTTGGTACAGTTCAACCTCTCGAAGTCGAATTTCTAGGGACCGGGAACAAAATTTGACTATGGGGGGTTTTTATTTGTTGAGGTTTCCAGTTAAGGAAACAAATATTTATGTTGCAAGGAGAAGTTTTAAAAATGCAGGAAGTTGTAGATGAGGATATTCTATGCATAAACTTACTTCTTAATGAGTTTACCCCGTTGCTGAACTTGGAGGCAGAGGTTTATTTGCTCTATTAGTCTTGCACTTCCTTTCAAGATGCATCAAATCATTCTTTTTTCTTAAATATTTCAAGGACATCATATCCGAAAGAGGTTTTAGATCATAAATTTGACTTTCAGAGGTTTTAGAGACAAAGACTTCGAGTTAGGGAGGTTTTTAATGCATTGATCCCAAGGGAATTCAGACAGGGACTGAAAAAATATTTGACATGAGGAGGTTCAACTATCGTACAGTACATATCTGATATTCAGATTCAAAACGCAAGAAACTTCATCATTTAGAAAACGTATCGACTGTTTCGGAGATGGAACTCCTGGTTTGATGGAATATTTTTTGTCAGGTCAATGGTTGTATGAATTCAAGTGATTGAGTTCAAGAAAGATATTTAAATTTGACAGATACTGTATCACCCTATTTTTGTAACTGAAAAAATATGTAGCCTATCCACTTAATATTTCGAAGAATATGATCACGTCTTCTTTTTGAGCATACACTGTAAACAGTGTTGTCTCTGGAAATGGTGCTAAAGCATATTTGATGTTCGGGCGTAATTCGAAGAAAAAAATTTTGAATAAAAAATTAATTGCCCTTATATCCTGCACACTTGTTTTCGGATGATTTTCATTTGTGCATCACCTCTGATTTAGCTTGAAACGCATATACGGCATGCCGTTGTTTGCCTCGGCCCATTACAGCATAGAAATAGCAAATTCGTTCTCGGATCACTTTCGCCTGGCGCTGCGCAAAATCGAAGTACTGTACAGTATTTGCGAAGTGTCGGCTTCGGAAATTCTGATTCGTGGAGATCGCTTTGATTTAGACTCCTTGATAGTTTTTAGTTCCCTTTCCTGCACGATCAGCTTGTGAATGCAGTACCTGGCCTCGTCAAGAAACGAATTTTTCCTCTTTCTGAATGCGAGAGTATAAGGGGAAGAGAAAGCAATTTTGCGACGTCATACCCGAACCAAGTCGCTGCAGGTAGAAGTACGCAATTCAGCTCTCTGCTAAAGAAGCGCTGGCAAAAATACTTGAGTAAGAAAAAGAAAAAAAAAAGTTCCGGGTCTCTTGCTGCAAGGTTTAGCAGAGAGAAGCCGTGCTTTGAAATACATTTTGAGGCCTTTGTGAGCGAGCCTGATTCATCGATCGCCGGGACTTGGTGCGGAGTTTCCGGATCCTGCGGGAGACAGGACGGCGAAAACCGGGCTTAGCAAAACTGCGCAAAAAAAAATTAATGAGCTCCGGACGTGAGATGCCGAGGGGAAATTGGCCGTAGCCTCTGAGGCACAAGTGTGTGATGCATTCGAATTTCGCCCTGGATGCTACGCAGAAAGAAGAAGGTGCCGCCTTGCCTTTTCTGCTGCCGAGAAAGATCGAGGGAGAGAGAAAAAAAAGAGCAAATAATAATGATAATAAAATGAATGCGTGATAGATGGAGCGAAGGGGAGGAGGAAATGAAAAGAAAGAAAGAAGATGCGCGAAGCCCTCGACAGGAATTCCGCCCAAAGATCGGCAGGTTGCAAGTTGGCGACCGATACCCTGGCCCCAGAGCTGGGGGAGAGAAAAAAGAGAAGAAAAGTCAGATCCATGAGCTAAAAAAAACATCAGATTTCCTTTCAATTACATTCGCGCGATCAATGAAAAAACGACAATTCAATCAAGATTACAGAATTCACTTCGCGATCATGGTAGTGTACTGTATATCCGATTAATTCCAAAGTACTGTACTGTATATCGGAATACCGTGTCGCTTTCTGCTTGAGAAGAGTTGTGCAAAAATTCCGAATCCTTTGCGACTTTCGCATTTCAGAGTAATGAAACTAGCAAAAATGTAATCTTTTAGGAGTATCTTCTGGTTGCAGTTTCCCTCATCTATTTCTTGTTTTTTTACGATTCAAAGAATCTGCTTAATTGGCATTCATTACTGTACTTCGAAGGTGTAAAGACCACCGCAACCCTAATAAGAAAACACATGGCATGTGCAGTAGTTTTTCTTGCCATGTTCGATTTGCATATTTTAAAACGCCGTTTGGCGGACGGACAGTGTTTTTATTTTGAAGAATTGTTTTAGTGGAGTAAGCCTGTCCGCACCAGAATATCGCCAAATATGAAGTCGTCTTCAAAAGAGTACTGTACTGTTAAATATTTTATATTTCTATGTCGGTTTTTGTTATATATTCTTTTGGAATGGTGTTTCGGATGAATGATTGCGAGGAATGGGAAAGAAAGAGAAGACAGAAATTGAGGCGATTTATGCGGCAACTCGGTCGGACGCCTTGCGAGACGGATCGGCGTTGGGAGCCCGACACCGAGGTGCGCAACTCCCCACCCCGCGCGGCTCAAGTGTGTGTGTGCAATTCACTCCTTGCGCGGATCAAGTACTCCGCGCAGTCGGCATCTCCCCGTGGGGGGGCTTTAAACTCATCCGTCTCCCTCATCCCTGTCCGTCTCTCTTTTCCTTTCCCTTCTCCCTTTCCTTTTACGGCGCCAACCCTAAACCTCCTTCATTCCCTCCCTCCTCCTCACTCGGCGCACTCAGGCCTTCTGTCTGTCTTTCTCTCGGTTACTTCGCGTACTTTCGTTCCGCGAGTTGTGCCTTTTCCTTCTTCGATTTTTGTTCCTCCTTCGCAAAATTCGACGGAGGGCTTGCCTCGAATCCAGGCCATGGACCGAGGCCCCGAGGGCTTTGGCAAGATGGTTATCCATTGCTGCAACCCCCTTTTTCCTCTCTCTCTCTCCTTCTTCTCTTTCCTCTGCGTATGAAGCACATGCTTCTTCGCCTTCCCCGCGGCTCTTTTTCTTTCGTTCTTCCGTATTTTCTCCTCTCAGCCTCGGCAATTTCTGCATCTCTTCGCTAATGGATCCGTGACACACACACACAGGCAAGGCACCGAGTTCGGGATTGCCAACATCCGTTCGTGTGCGGATGTTGGAGTATCCGCACGACTTCTTTCGAATTCCATTCGCTATTCGTATTTTACCCCCGGAGCCATAAGACGCAGTTGGAGTATCAGCAACAGGTGGCTGAGTGATCCGAATCAATTCCCGCGTATTTGTCGGGGAGAAAAGAAAAGAAAATGCGCATTTTTTTTAAATCTTTCGGTGTGCAATTGCGACTCAAATCCACAACGCTCTCGTAAAAGCCGGAAACATTGAGTGCCATGATTCGAGATGCATCAAGCAACTTCGGATTGTGTGTTCCGTCCGAAGCATTTTTTGCTGAGCTTCAAGGAGAGCTGAACAGGCAAAAATCAAATACTGTACAGTATTTCCTAATGAAAAGGTCGGTTACTCGATGTCAACGGGAAAATTCCACATATATTTTTCCTGCATGAAATATTTGTTTTTCTTGAGGTTCAGGAATGTTTAAAAATCAGGAGGAAGTACCATCAGGTATTCTAATTCCCGCTGCACCCAAAAAGGCATCCTCGGAAGAGTTGCTGAGGTCTTGCACCGTTTTGGTGAAGTTTTCATTTTAACGCATGTAAACTCGACGTCGACTTATATTTTATAATTCCAGCGAATTTTCGGAAATACCGGTAATAAGTACTGTATTGCTCTTTAGATACAGAACGATTGCAAGAGAACATCAGTATCTTCTGAATAAAAAGACTCATGATATAATTTATATTTTATTCCAATGCTCAATAGAACCAGAGCTTCCTATTTTTCAAACAAATCATTTTGGGCCAAATGGAACTTTCGAAAATTCAATTTTAATTTTTACCGGGCAAAAAATGACTAAAGATTCACATGAAAGTGAACTTTCAAATGCATCAGAGTTATACAGCAGACTTATCCGTAATTTCATCCAGTGCTGTACTTCTTTTCTGGTTAAATTCTGTGTACAATTTCGTCAGGGATTGAATTACTTATAAAATTTTTCGTACTGCATTTGAAAAGGGGGCATTAATTTAAGACCCGCTGATTTTGGAAAATAAAGAATTCCTGAATTGTGCGTACCTGTTTTCGCATGCCAGTCTCTCCGAGAATGAAAAAAATTCAAACGATAAAATACCGTAATATAATGAGCGAAAATAATAATATTCAGTCGAGGAAAAAATCTCAAGGATGACTTGCTTCATGAACAACTCGCCCGCAAATCTTTAAGCAAAAATAGCTTGAATGATTAATTAATCAGAAGGAAACGGAGTGACTTCAGAAAAAAATTCACTGGGTAACACAGGCCGCTTTGTTCCTCCCGAATCCTTAAAATGTTACCGGCCCGTTTAATCGAAGCCCAGAAAACTCGATTTTATTTTTCGCATGGCTTCATGGAATTTAATTGAAGTGAGAGTGCATGCTCATTGCATCAAAAATATGCAAGTCGGTCCGCCGAATAATTTTCCCCTCGACGGGTTCGTCTTTATGCTGACCCGGACAATCGGTCGGCCAAGAGGGAGAGAAAGAGCATTCCGAACACCGACCGGACACGGCAGGCAAGTTCTTCGCAAAAATTCCCCCGCGTTTTTCAGTCGACTGAACCCGCGCGCATCGTTTTGCGAGGTGATGCGAGGCTTTTCCGCCGAGACGGGATGCGCAGCACCATCACCACCGCCACCAGTCCTTTCTTCTTTTTTCTTTTTTTGTGTGCCAAAATCCTGGTCCCGCAGAAAACGAAGAGACAGGAAGAAAAAGGCCGGAGCCCCCGGAATCTCAAGCGTACCTCACCGCGGATGAATAATGGTGGACGGGGACGGAACGAGAGGCGAACCGAGGAGAGTGTGGGGTTACGCCCGGTGAAATAATGGGTGCCCGCGCCGACCGACCAAGCGAGAGAGAGAGAGAGGGATGTTCTTGTGTTGGCGTGTGTGTATGGAGGGGAACCAGACCCGAGTACACCTGGGGTTATTCGGCTGAGAGAGAGGGAGAGAGAGAGAGAAAGAGGAACCCCGTGTGCGTTCCATGCGCGGATACGTCCCCGAGCAGCCCCCAACACTTTCTCCGCCAATGCACGTTGTTCCTCCCCCACTCCGCGGTCTGATCATGTCGTACTTTACTGTACTGTACTACGCTGTGCTGTGCTGTATGCACTGTACTGTACTGCACCCAGTGCGTTCGGTTCGTTGCGTCCAGGCGGAAAAGGCATTACCCTACTGCGTATGCGAACTACCCGACCTGATGCAGTATCCCGGCCGGACACTTTTTGCTCCGCGCGAGCCGTTTTTTAGCGGATTCTTTTTCCCCGCTGATTTCTGTCGGGATGGTGGAATAACGTCTTCATTCCAACACTGGATTACTGTCGTCAACCCTATCCTGGAACAAACTCGTAAAAAAATCTTCCCGCACTTCACAACTAGACCAACCTCGTACAGCAAAAAATTCTTCTAGTCCCAAAATCTCGGGTAATACATAAAGGCGAGGCTATTCCTGACGACGATATTCCGCGATGAGTTTAATTCGCGACGACGTTATTCCAGGCTGACGAGGTTGGGCATGACGACGTTATTCCAGCCACCCATTTCTGTCAGCTGAAAAAATCTCTTAGGCTGTCGTTTTATTTTTAATTTCACTGTTGAAGACTTCATAGTCAAAGAATGATTGCTAGTGATTAACTGTTCAGCGAAAATGTCCTAAAGCGAATGTCGAGTTACGCAGCATATTATCGCAATTCGTATGGATTGAAATGTTGAGTTGGAGTATAAATCGAGTAATTGTTGATTAAGGGTATAGTAAAGTGGTGCCACGTGCGGCATGTTAATTTTTCCCAAGAAGCAGATCATTGTGTGGGACACCATGCTATCCCATGCCACTTTATTGGGAGACAATGTCGTTTTTCCAGTTGAAAAATTGAAATGGGAAGCGTAAAAAACGAAAGCATGAAACGAGAACCGTATATGGACAGAATTATTCAATCATCTAATAGCAGTTTACAGGCGAATTTATTCTATGGAAGTACACAAGTCCTTACTGAACTGTACAGTATTCGCAGAAATGCTAATTATAAAGACCGAATTATGTTCAGAACATTGCTCGAAAAACTTGAAATGAAGTGTGAGAATTTCCTCGGACAGCAAGGGTTCATCATGTGGGGCAATCACGGATAAAACGTGTTTTTTTTTTCGAAAACTCCGATTGCAAAGTTAGCGAACTGTGAAGTTCGCTGATTAAAGTACTGTACAGTATTAAAACTAAACGGAACAAACGCCAGGAATCATAGGTTTTGATTCTTGATAACCCGTCGCGAGACTTCATGATTCAATTTCGTCATCCCTAGACAAAACACGTGAATCGGCCGTTGAAGTCTTACGGAAAATTATTAAAAATTAAATCTCTTCTTGTTTTGGCACACCGTGATTATTTTCATTTCCAAGAAATTTGAAACAAACGTAAACGGAAGAATTAGACTAGTTACTTTTTTAAAGGTGAACGGATACTGGATTCCACGAATATGTCGGTCCTCGTCTTTCCTCATAGAAATGCAATTCAGAATCAAAGACTGAACCAGCGAACAATAGGCCCATCTGTAAGCTGCAATATATCCTCCATCGTTTGAGTTGAAAAATTCCAAATACGGTACAGTATTGTATTTGAATTGAAAGGCTGAAAGCTCTTTCTGTTCTGTGTCAGATATCCGTATTCATGGTTTTCAATTGCAATGTGGTCACCTTCGTCCTACACTAGCGCTTAAATCGAGCGCAATGAGGGGAGAAATTAGCCACGTTCAATACGGTACTAAGCTATCTCGTACTTCCTTG
>CAJPEX010007207.1:0-10458 GCA_905338405.1 Notodromas monacha | reverse complement strand
CAAAATCAGAATCTCCTTAACTTGAAATCAACCTCATCCTAAGTCAAATATTTCGTTGGTCCTGTGCAATTGCATTACACAATACAAGCTCATCCTAAGAAATCATTGTTTTCAACAAAGTTGTTTTCCAAGTTCTTGTCCAATAGCAATGATAATATTCAAAATACTTTATAATTGATGCCTTTTTATAATAAAGCTGTCCCCCAGCCCCTTGTCCAAACAGCATTGTTGTAATGAGATTTAACCTAAATTTGCAAAATATGATTCTTATACAATGTAATAACGTGTGTACTCTATACCAATGTTCCCAAACCTGTGGTCCAAAGAAGTTTTTTGCTGGTCTGCAGGAAATTTTCACCATAATATATGCATCCAAAATTGTAAGGAAGCCTGTTATTCTTATCTGATTGTTTGGAAAAACAATGGCAGTTGAAATTATCTGATTAAAAAGAAAGGCTTTTCCATTAATAATACTCAAGAATATTTTTCACCTGCTGAAATAAATTAATCGACTTTTCCTTCTGGGAAACCTTTTTTTAAGCCCAGCTTTCTAATTTTTTTGAAGTCATTGCACAAAGCTGGTCCAATGGTTCTTGACTTAATAAATAATTAACATTTTTGCTTGTAGGACTTAATAGGAGGTAAATTTATTTTTTCACTGGTCTGCAAACATTTTATGGAACGCTGCTGGTCTGCAGAAAAAGGTATGAAAATAGCCAGTCTTCAGGAAATTTGTGTGAAAATTTGCCAGTCCATTGGTCCAAAAATGTTGGAGAACACTGCTATATCTATGCAATAATCTCATCTAATCCAATTTTCCCCTATAATGAATTTCTCTTTGGTCTGGTGGGGTTCTTTTCCGATTTTATGAGGTTCTCTGTGTAACAAAAAGTCTGTCACTGCCAACATTTTTTTTCTGGTCTCTTGAGTTTGTTTGTAGAAAGTCCACCAGTATATTCCCTCAAACATCATTTCACTTGGATTATAGAGTTGACCATGCACTGAAATATTTTCCATGCGTGCAATGTCCATTTTTGAGTTAAACTTCAAGGGACCAGCAGAAAAATTCAAATTTGGAAGGTTTCCACTTGAGGAAATACGCATTTTAATTTGGAGGATTGAAGCAAGATTTTCAGAAAAATTGTAATTGTGATATTCTGTGTCGTAAATTCCTTCTTGAAGGATTTGAAAGGATGCTGCAAGGGTTTGTTTGTCCAGTTCATTTTTTAACTTCCTTTCAAAACTCAGCAAGTTACATTTTATTGCTTTTCTCTTCCCTGAGAGTCAATGAGATAATAGCAAAAAGGTCCACGGAACATGTGTATTATACAGTTTTCAGGGATAAAGCCTTGGAGTTAGGGAGATTTTAATTCAGTGTTTGTAAAGAAACTTAAAATGACAGGGAATTGGAAACAAATCAGATATACAAGGAAGATAATATACATCTGAAGATGTTTTAGTTACTTAGGTATTGAAACGTTTTAACCTGCCTGCGTCATAAATAAACATTAACTCATTGCTCGAATTTGTTTCATAATTTTATGGACATTAGAGGGGTAAACTCTCCTCTATATATATATTTTTATTTTATTTTTGACACAGAGGCAGCAGGTTATTACTGTATATCCCGAGTTTGCTCTAGCTGGCGCTTCCTGCTGTAAAAACTGATGCTTGGACAACTTTAAATATCAAGGGAACAGCATTTTCCTCGCTTTTATGAGTCCATGCAATTCTTTATCGCAACCCGCTTTACTATCGCCTCGAATTTCNTTATGAGTTTGCATGGAGGACAACTTTGGGAAAATCCTGGCAGTTTTCTTCACTTCAAAACATTTGACTCCTCTATGACAGATTTCTGGGATACTGAGATTTGAAGACAGCCAATTTGAGAGAAACAATCTTAGAAAAGTAGAATTTGAGACAGGGTTGAAGCCAATCCCAGGCATGGTCATTTATAGACAGCATTTCTCTCCTGTGATCCCCTATATGAAAAATTTCTTTGGGATGAATGGATAGCTCAAAATTTGTTCCACTTGATAATTAAAATGGCCAGCCCTCATTTTTTTCATCATTGGTACATTTTCAATAAGTTCCCATTCTCTGATCATCACTATCAGAGGTCATCAAAACAAGCACAAAAGAATCACTGCTACAGACAATAATGCATCATGTTGAGCATACATCCACCAGATGTGATAAATGAGTGACACCAAGTTGGAGCAATCCAGTTCTCAACAAACAAAAATGCCATGTAAAGGGTCAAAGGGGTCATAAGACTGGCAACCAGCAAGCTTGCATCAGGCTTTAGGAGCGGGTTGACATCATACTGCTCAAATTCTTTTTGCACATGCCCCCCCCCCCCCACCTCTTAAATTTTGGAAATAAGTGCACCCTTTTAAAGGCAGAATGAAGTTTCCTGGGCATTTTACTAGATCTGCATACCATTTATCCCCAAAACAGCTCTGGAGAACAGCAGCTTATTGAAAGATATTGCCTAAAACGTTTTCAGGAAAATTATCATTCAAATGGTTCTTTTGACCATGCCATGTCACTTGGAACCATAAACTACTTACCATTGGAAAGGGAATTGAACAAGTTTTCATATGGTAGTGCTTTTTTCATTGCTGCTGCTCAATTTGGAACTGAGCCACATACAGTTGAACCTTGATAAGCAGAAGCTCCATAAGTCAAATAATGTCTCCCTAAATTGAATTTTGAAAGTCCCTGTCCAATCTCCCTCAGAAAAAATGCATTAAAAGCCTCCCTAACTCAAAGTCTTCTCCCCTCAAACCTCTGTAAGTCGAGTTTCAGAGGGAATTTTGGCTATTATTTTTTCAACATATGAAAGAGAAAAGCAAGGAAAAAGATATCTGATGTGTCTTGAAAGGAAGTGAAAGACTTCTTGAGCAAATGAACCACTGCCTCCAAGTTAAGAATGCTGTAAACTCATGTGAGAAACAAGTCAAGGCCCAGAAAATCCCCATGTACAATTTCCTGCAATTCTTTTATATTTCCCTGAAACAAAAATGCCTCTTTCCTCAACTCAAAACATCCCTGAATCAAAACCTGCCCAAGTTTAAACCTCCTATAAGTCAACTGTATTTGCTGGTCCCTTGAAATTTGACATGGAGAGGTTTAACTGTACATATTTTGAGTCACAAAATGGTTCACCCTTTATGTCATTCGCTGGTTATATAGGGAGTTCAGAAGTTGAGGTTCTTACTTGATTTTCTATAATGACAATTTAGGATCCATTTAAACAAACAATTTGAAATATGGGAGACATGAATATTACATGCATTTTAAATCAAAATTCAGGCGTGTTTTATTTTTTTAAATACCTTCACCATAATTTTCCAGACACTAGAAATAATGGGGTGCACCTTTTTACTCCTTGAGAGATTTTCCCAGAATTTTAGGGTGAAAAAATATAATCATATCTTATACTTGAGAGCACATGGCACTCAAGTAAAATGCAGTAATTTTCCGCAAGTGTATGGCAATTATAGCCATGTACTAGAGTGGCACCAATTTTCCCCATAATGATTGGCCCAGAAAGACAGATATTTATATATTTTTTTCTGCGTTTCCCACTATCAAGGTTGGTCTTGATGACGACCCGGAATGTCACTGTGTTTTCTTTCCCAGCAGATACACATTCTTCCTTTATTCTATTTTATTTTCCGTTCTTTCCATGAGCCCAGAAGTTGAAGGGCAGCGATTGCAGCACAATAAGTTGCATACACCTGACGACTGCTGGGTCTTGATTGCGCAGTGCCAGCGATTGATTAGTGAGCCCAGATGAGATGGCTGAGCCTTTGATGAATGAACCATTCGTCCGAGTTCCTGTGATTTTTTTTTTACATCGATTTTATTCATTTATTTCCTCTATTTTCCCTGCATGATGTGAGGAAAGAAGTGGTAAAATCCGAAGGATGGATGCAAATTTGAGCACGTTTGTGCGTTTCGGAAAGGCCCGAGGAGGCTTTTATCTGTGCATAAGAGCCTTGATTAGCACTCAAGGACTTTTCCCTTTGGCTCTATTTAGCGACCGATTAATCAGCACATCCGCGTAATCCTTTCCACGCGGAAATTACGTTTCTTACAGCTGAGTTTAAAAATAAGAGTAAGCTAGCTGGAAAACATTTGAGTGGACTCTTTCTTTCCAAAGCATATATTGTTGTTGAAACAGTCATGCATGAACATTTTGTCTCAGGCAGCATTTGCATCATGCAGAACCATGAAAGTACAGCAGTCCCCATCAAGTCAGCAATTCATCCAAATGTTGTACAAATTTACTCCAAATGAAGAAGCTGATCCAAGAAGAATCCAAATATTGTCCATTGCATTTTTATATCTTGTCCTTAACCAATCCAAATGTATCCATTTGGACTATTAACCCTTGGGCGGCGAAGTTGGGCTTTTTTTTGCGAAATTTCGTTGCACCTCAGAGAGGTGCAGAAAAAAAATGCCAACAGGGGGCTAAGGGCGAAGTTGGAAAGAATCCGGATGTTTTGTTCCCTGGAGACAGAAAGTTTTTGCGGGAAAATTAAAAAAATTCTTAGTTAGTCTAGGGGCTTTTTTCGGATTTATCCTGACTTAGCCTCAGACCACCTGGAAAGGTTTTCCTGACATTCGAAATTATGAAAATGTGGGAGGATACAAAAATAATTGGACTCTGTCCTGCTATGGGGAAGAACCCTTCAATGCCCAAATGAGCTCTGGTGGACAAGTTTGGAGAACTTGTCTGCCTGAGCACAGTTTTTTTCTGTAGTAGAAAAGTTTAGAGAATTTGTTCACAAACACAAAAAGTTCCCAGTGGCAAAACAGACATTTTCTTGCTCACTGGTTGTGGTCACAGCTTATAAATGCGCCCTGGCAAATGAACTTTCCAGCTAACACACTCTGGGTTTGGGCCTGAGCTGCTCTAGCTAACAAACTCTGAATCAGCTGACAAACTTTGGTGCATTTGAGTGTGCACCCACAGAAATGTCTGCCCCCTGTCCTTGGTATCAGTAGTTGCTGTTTCCCAGTGACTTTGTTTCTTATCTTACTGCAATTGTTGAGGCTGTAATCACAAAGTAAATTAATCTTTATATTGTTTTCATTTGAACTCTTGTGCAGCAAAGTCAGGACATTTTTTTCTTCAAAATTGGTTGCCCTTGAGCACTGGAAATTCAAGAATCTCACTTATTTTTTCAGCAATAAAGGCATAAGTTGGGGAAAAGTCCAATGTTTTTTTATAATACTGCAGGAAATTTTGCATGATGAAGGAGAGAAATTTCTCACCATTTTCCTGCATAAATTCCTGTCCTAGGATTAGCACTCAGGATTCCTGCAATCAATTGAAAATTTGCCTGTGGATTTCTCCCTACTTTGGCCTTCCAAACCTGGATGCATTTTAGTGACCTTTGGCCAAACTGAAATGTGCTGTGCCCCAAAAAATTCCTGACTCCTCTGCAGAATGAAAAGGAACTCTCCAAAATCCAAGAGATAATTGAACACTTATGTTCTACTTTTGCAGAGTTCTTTTTTGATGATGCTCTCAATCTGCTTTTCTTTCATGTGTTCTCATTTCAGATATGTTTCTAAATGAATTATGCAAATAAATATAGCAATGCACAGATTGACAGATTGTCATGTGATACTTTTTCTTTTTACAGCCACAGGTCAAAAGTTAACTTTGCAGCACCTGAATTAATACTTCTTTTTTTATCCTTCTTGGGAAATTCCTTGGATTTTATGCAGAGTGAGGATTTTGAGGATGCATTTTCTTGATTTTTGTGGACACACTTGCAAGGTTCTTGAATTAATTAAACGTATTCCTTTACTTTCTTGAGGAAACATGTGATTTGGCTAAAAAAAAACTTTGCCAGAGGAAAGCATTCAGTTGTTTGTAATCAGAGACACCACAAAGAATATGGATATAGATAAAGGAAGAAATAAAATCATTGTTGGCATCACTTCAGACATGCATGCCCTGGGGGGAAATTTGGAAGAGAGGGGAAATGTATAATGCCAGAGTTTTATGGGTTCAATCCAGGGTGAGAGAGAGAGGATGAGTGCAAGAGGTTCCTCGCGTTGACCGCGGGGTCGTTGGGCATCTTCTTCTTCTTGCCCAGGGGGAAATCCTTGACCCTGTTGATGCGCATTGCGTGCGATCAAACGCGGCCCGAACATTCGGGTCTTGTGCTGCACAGTTGAGACACACCGTGTGTGCTGCAGCACAAGACCCGATCTGGGTCACTTGCATTGCGCTTCTATTCATTACTTTCTTTTTTGCTGCTGTTCAAATTTCATTGGCGCTGCAGGAGAATTTCATCGATTCCAACGTATCTCAAGCTTGGCGTATTACTCTCAGACCTGATATTTCACAAATTTTCCCTATTTTTTCTTGGAAATTTCATCATTAGCAACTTTCCCATGAATAAATTTTGGCGTCTTTTCCAGCCCACCTCTTTTTTTCAGATAAAAGCAAAACTATGGGATGATAACACAACTGCGACCATTCTTTTAAAGGTTTTTTTTAGTGCAGCTGGTCTCTTGTGCTCATTATTATAAGATAACTGCAAAGAAATTGACAAATTAATGGCACTTTAGTAAAAAAAACTCACCCAATTTCCAAAGGTGTTTAAATGGTGTAATTCCTGCAGCATAAGTACACTAGTTGGAGCATCATCAGAGCACCTTATCTTCTTATGCCCAGCATTCCATACTGACAGAAATAAGCTTAAGAAAGATTCACAAGTATTGGAATTCCATGAAGAGATCCTTTTCTGAAATCATAAAGGATCAAGATAAACTGTTGGCCTTATATGATTTCTCATCAAAGATTCTCTGTAAATTTTTCATTCAACTAAACCTCATCTGGAAACAAGCTGAAGACCTTGTGCTTTCAATTGGGTTCATTAACTGCTGCAATTACTTCAATTTTGGCTTATTCTGCAATACTTGTTTCTGATATTTTGTTTACAATGTCAGGGAAAGAAGGGGTGTATGCATACATATCTGTTGTGCAGTTATATTTTGTGGCATGTATTTTTTTTTTATCCATACGCACATCATTTCTCTGTTTTCCATTCTGAAGTGATTCAATGTCTTTGAATGGATTTGGGTAATGTGGGGAGAGGATTTGGATGTGGGAATGTTCATTGAACCTTGTGAATGCTGAAGAGCAGAAAATACTGTAAAGCTCATTCATTCATTCAAAAACTTGAAAAAATTGTAAATGAGTTTAAACAGCAGGTCAAGCTAAAGAATAGGCCATACCATTTCTGCTGGGAAGAAAGTTCTTAGGGGGGAAAATAATTTACCATTTGAATTGATTGATTGATTGATGAACAAACTTTATTTTCTGCTTTTCAGTATTCACAAGGTTCAAACAATGTTCCAATATCCAAACCCACTCCCCTCCCCAGCCACATTTGTTGTGGACACAAGGGTTCCCAACAAAAAAGAGCATTGCAGCACAGTGGAAATTATAGATAAATAAGCACACAGGGCAATCAGTGGGTATGCAGCTGGGAATGTGTAATTGAGAGGGCACCTTACTTACATATCCCTAGTTTTGTCTGGTTTATCAAGAATCAACAAAAATTACAGTCCATGCAAAGCAATGTGCAATGCAAATACAGCATCACAATTAATGAGTACAAAACACATCCAATAAACGCAAGTACAAATTTGTGCACACAAATTAATGAATGAAGATTACAAACCATTGGTAAAAATAAGGGTATACATTATTGGTTTTGCAAAGAGAATCATGGGAAGTTTATGTTAGGAATAATTTAAGTGGACTGATTGATGGGGGAGGGGAACTCTGGGTTTTTATATACTTTATATTGTTTTGTATGCCTTGGTCAGCTAACCTGACCAAGGGACTCAAATTGTTTCGCCCACCTGTGATTGGTGGGAGAAATGTGCATTGAAGAAGTTGTGAATCCAGTGAATGGATGCACAAATGAAAATGGGACCACAATTCCGGTCCTGGGACCTAGTGTCTTTGGCCCTGAGTTGTGGTTCCCCTACAATCTTCATTCAAACATATTCCATCACATCAGAAAAAAATAGAGAAATCAGCTGTTTATGGGCATTGAAGAAAAAGAAAATACATCACAACATGTAAAAATGGACAACTGATGTCAGACACTTCCTTCCCCTCACTAGACTAAAAAATATACAGTATAACTAATCACAATGACATTGACAAACACAAATTAAAGCGCAAGGTGTTCAGCCTACTCCCAGATAAGTTTTAGTTGATAAAAAAATTTGGAGAGAATCTTTCAGGAGAAATTGTATAAAGCTAACCCTCAGATGGCAGAGGGTTATTTTCCATCCTGTTGTGGAGTCAGGATTTTTCCAGGTGAAGGTGCATTTCAGTTTAACCAAAGGTTACTGAAAATTCATAAATCTTTCAATTAGCTGGAGCAGTTCTGACTAATTCACATGAATTAAAATCCATCCATGAAATCAACACAGGGCAGTAAGAAGCACAGTGTTTCTTAGGAATTTGTGTAATTTTTTATTTACAGGTATGTTTGAGTTTTGAAACCATGGATTATTGGATACATTTTAAAGCATTAAACTTGAAGAAATTCTATTGGCTTTATTGTAAGTAGTTCTTACACTCCGATGTTCTTTCTGTAAAAAAAAAAGATTATTAGTTTCTGGGTGATGAAAGGTTGTGCCCTATAGAGAGTCCATAAAGGAGAGATAAAAGATATACCTCAACTTTGAAAAGAATAAATGGTGATGAACAGGAAATTCACATAATATGCCAAGCATTTGTAATTGATTAATGACTGTCAAGGATTCAGGCTTTCAAATTACGACAGTTCAAGACATTACACAAACATTACATGTATCTGTGTTCTATGTCCTCTTTTTATTAAAATCTCCGTTCCGACTGATAAAAATGTTGGAGGATTTTTTACCAACACGTTGAATTGACACGAGCGATTGCACAAATCTGATTAGAACAGCTATTTTGCATGAAAATCGTGCAGACCTGATGCTTAATGCGATGGAAAGCTGGTCAAGACAGAACCGTATGCAAATGAAAAAGGTCAACTCAATAAATCAAAATTTCCAGAAGAGACTTAATATAATACTGTATTTAGCAATTATTCCTTTTCAAGTTTCTGACATTATTCATGATGCAATTCAGCTTTGAAATAATTTTAACGAGTTCCGATCTCGTCGATACTCGTAACCGTAATTCATCAGAATAATATTCAAGATTGCGTTGCAATATTCATAAATAAATGCGGAGCCATTTTCAATCTGACAAAGAATTTAATTTCCGAAATAAACCACATTTCCCGGAACCCCTGAAATGATTACGCAGTCTTTGAAAAAAAAAAAACCATTCAGTCGATAGAGTTTTCCAACAATCATATCCTGGCAATAATACGAACAATGTACAGAAGCAAAATGCTTTCGACCTTTTCAATGAGTGACTCAATTGTCATAGATTACCAAATATTTCGTCTCCAGACGCAGGAAACAATGAATCCGAAAATCGATGCCATCACAGAGGATGTACAACAAAAGAGATTCTTGCAATATATTTCGAATGCCGTATATTCAAATATTCAGAGGCATATTTCTAGGATAACCTTATAAATCCAGGAAACAAATTTCCCCTCGTTTCTGAATACTCCTCTTAATTCTGCTGAGAGGCTTCAGAAAATTGTTCAAATTTGCATGGAGTATGGGAAACATGCTTTTTTTTTGGAAGATTGCTGGTTCATGTTCAAACATTCTTTAGAAACAAACTTTATGATCTTTTGAAGAACAAAAAAAGCTTGGCAACTGCTGATAGTGCTGAACAATGCATTGTGTACTTTCTTCCTTTCGGACAGCACAGAGACCCAACATAAGAAAGCATGAAATTGGCACATGAAAATGAAAAAAAATTGCTATGCAATGCGCTTGATTTCTATGCTGTCTTTTGGTTTGCATAGTCTTTTGGAATGCCGCATTCACTTTATTATAGCAAATGGACCTCTTTTTCTGAAAATTTAGGAGGAAAAAGGGGGTGTTTGTCATAGACTGACATAAATTTGTAAAAGTTTTAGAAGTTTAGGTGTGCACTATATTTTATTCTAATGGAGAATTTTGAACTAATTCAAATCGACAAATTTATCGTAAGGGAATTGATAGAAAATTATTCAAATTCTGGATAAAATCATGTCTAAATCCTAATTTTGGGGATTTTATTTTTTAAACATATAGTTTTGGAGTAACTAAAAATGGGGGTGTATCATATAATTGGGGATCACATGTCATAGAAACTAGAACTAGAATTGTAGACTGATAACCCCTGGTGTGTGTCTTACTTGATGGCACATGGTACTTGAGTAAATATGGTAGTTATTTTATATGTACAGTGTTATCCAGGAAATACTTGGGTTTGTTTCCAAGACCTCTTTTTAAATTGCACCTTACTTC
>CAJPEX010007205.1:0-10460 GCA_905338405.1 Notodromas monacha | reverse complement strand
ACACTTTGTTCTCGTCTGTGACGCTGCGGATTTATTCATCGAAGTACTGAAGGATGATTCATATTCTGTTGATCGCGTGAAAGTCCTGACATTTTTCACGTTTTCTGTTGATGTTCACGTCAGATGAAATTCAAATCTACAGTACTGTACCTTGTTACGCCGCAACTGTTTCGATATAGGTTTTCTTCTGTTCTGATATTCGTCGTAACTCGTAAGGTCACCGACGCGCGATCAGCGATGGACATCGTTCAATTCATTCGTCCGGTGTGTCATTCTGAGGTCTGCATAAAACTGTGCCGAAAATTTATGATTGGTTTTTATTTGTGGAGGCATTAGCATTCCGGTGAAAGATAAATCTGCTATATATGTTCCGAAACCTCTGTTGCTGAACTCACGAGAACAAAGTCAGTTTATTTTCAAAGTACTGTACTTGTGTGTCAACGTTTTGCTAATCTGGGAATCATGCGTGAAACTGTTATCCGATACCCGAGGGAAAATGTGCTCATCATTTTAGTTCAGAGCTAGTGAACATACTGCTTCGTTTTGAACTAGGCAACTTTCGTATAGGTGAGTGCGTGGATTTCCCCGCGTTTTCCGATTGCGATTTTAGAAATTTTTTCATGATTTTTGAAATCAAAAAGTTACTCACCCCATCGTACTCCAGCTTCGAAATCTCTTCGAAGTCTCTAGTGCCTGCCCCGGACAGTGCCATTTGGACGAAAAACGTTCAGCTTAATGGAACTAAACACTTTCGCCGACTCGAATTTTTAAAATTCACTGGCGTGGACGGATGTTCGGTCACCTGTGAAGAAGAGAACGGCATGAAAGAATGCGATTCATGTGAAAAAAAGCAGGGGGGCTATTGAACAGGGCTGTAAAGCAAACGAATTCGTGCGGTATTTTTTTTCGTTTCGCCGGAGTTTCTGTAGACTATGCAGATGATATAATTCTGCCAGGATTTTGTTGAGAATTCTACCTTTTTTATGGTCCTGGATGCGTAATTTATTATTGAATTGCACCACCTATAGGAGGGTTTTCTGTTTGTGAGACGAATCATGTTCGGACCTTTGAGTGTTGCTCTGTGCTGAGGATTCCACCTGTAGTTATTACGGTATCTTGGCTGACTTTTTATGTTTTGGAGTAGTAGTTTTCGTTCCGTCAACTCTTCTCGTGGAGCGAAGGCGAATATTTAGATTTTAATTTCAGTTTCCACGAGAAGAGCGAGTAAATTTTCCAGATTACTTCTGAATATCTCATGCTCCTCATCTGCTTTGAATCCAGTTTCTTCTTACAAATTCTGTTTATTCCATCAACCCTCAAGTTAGAAGCGTCAAATCAGTCGTTTCAGTTTTGTCCCTCCTGGTGATCGGGTGATGGCGACTGAGTATATGTTCTTCGCAGGGTGCTCAAGTTAGTCGCCTCTTGTTTTAGTAAATTCATGTAATTACAGTACTACTTCCGTTTTTTCAAGAGAAGATGTGCCCATGCCAAAGTATTACGCATCATGCATATTTTGGCCAGGTTTCTTGCAGGGTAGTTCAATTGAAATTATTAATGGTATAGATGAAGTCTCTAGACTCTCTACAAACATTTTAATGTAATGTACAGTACAGTACTTCATAACGTGGTTCCAAAGGGTTTTCTGTGTATGTTAAATGGGGTTCTCGACAACGAATTTTTCGATGGTGCCCTGATTTTCTTGTAGAGCGAGTTAACTTTTATGGTCCCAGGATAACCGGTACATACCTTCAATTCATGAATCCATTTTCCTTATGCTGTACATACAGTATTGAATTTCTTCGAAAAAGGATTTCATTGATTGTGCTTCAATGTGCAAACGGTTGTTCAGGGGAATGGTTTGAAATACACATTCATAAGATAGGTCCCAAGAAGTGAGAACTTGACATGTGGATGATTATTTTACCGTGTTATATCTTTTCTGAAAAAAAAAAGACTGCGCATTGCAGGACATTTTCCGAGTTTCTGTTCGTATGAGGGGACTTCCACTATTCGAAACACTTCCACGCATTCAGTGTGTAACTGTCCCTACCTGCGGAATATTGTACCTAGCTCTGAAGGTTCTTTTCATTTAATCAAAGGTCCACTAAATTCGGGATCAAATATTCCCTGGATATTATGCAATATATGGCTACAGGACTGTACTGAACTCTTATTGTCAGCTTGTGGTCTGTGTCTCTGTCCCGATCACGGTGTTCGCGCGGATATTCAGACAGCGACCTGCGCGGAGACTAACAAGCGAAGCTCGAGCGAAGAAAGAGAACGGGTAAGAAAAAGACAAGAAACGACGCCAGGGGTTTCTGGCATCTCTGGTAGTCACGATCAGATAGATGAACAGATGGTAGTGGAAGGAACAGGAAAAAAAAAGGGCTGGAGAATCCATGCAAGAGATTCTGCTTGGGCTAAGATAGAGAAGAGGAGAGAAAGAAAGAAAGGAGAACGAACGCGGGGATGGATTACTGTAGTTGCCCACACTCAGGACGGGGAAAACTCGTTGCAACACGACCCGGTGAGTCTAGGGCCTGGATCTCTTTTTTGTCTCTGTCTGCGAGTTGTTCAGCCGTGGAAAAAAAGGTGTGTTGACCAGCGAACGTTAGCTTGAAGAGTGAAGCTTAGTCGTTCAAGTATCCCTGACTGAGTTCGATCTTGAGATGAGCTTCGTTCGCTCTGTGATAGTGCACCTCCCATAGGGGACACACGTTTTGGTGGTTTTCTTTTTAGTTCTGGTCACGATTAAATCCATTTTTTGCGGGAACTTCGGTCAAAACGTACTTATTATTTTTTAATGGAGCGGGACATAGTCTATATCCTTGAATTTGTTTTTGTTGGCCTCTGATATAGTCTTCTATGTTCGAACGCTCATTCAGTGATCAATTTCAATTGTAATCATAACTTTCGGTTTTAATGTTGTCAAAACGTCACACCAGTCTAATCCTTGCCCCCACTCTTGGATTCTAAGTGGAACTTCAAGGGACCTGCAAAAATTTCGAGTTCAGTAGGTAATGAGTTGGGGAAACAAGCATTTTGGTGGGGGAAAGAAATAAGAAAAATGTAATTGGTTATATTCCTTACGTCATGTTCCTTCTTCGATGAGTTACGAGGATACTAAAGTTGAAGGCAAGGGTTTATTTACGTCATTAGTCGNGTTACGAGGATACTAAAGTTGAAGGCAAGGGTTTATTTACGTCATTAGTCGTTCACTTCCTTCAAGAACGTATAAAGTGACCTTTTTATTCCTTTTTTCTTTTGTATTCATTAAATAATAGCTGAAAGCCTCTATAAAATTTGCTTCGGGAAATTTTTAATGCATCGTTTCTTACGCAATTTACGGAATTTTAATGCATCGTTTCTTACGCAATTCGTGAAGTTAGTTCAAAAAAATTGATATGTATAGTTAGGACTTGGGGAGGTTCGAGGTTCAACTTCTACTTCTTCAGGTTGGATTTAGTGAACCACTTCAATAAATTTTACTCACGAATGTCTGTTATTAAGATGATTCGTCAATATGACCAACCCGTATAGCACTGCAATTTTTCCATTCACCTAGCAAAGGTGTCACTTTGAGCTTCCCCCACTGTGAAGCCTTATGAATTGGTGAGTTTGGTATAATGATATGCTCTGCCAAGGTGATACTTCATGTATCTTAATGTTATCCTCATCCTGGAGGATGCCTGCAATAGTTAGTTATTAGGCAATTATGTTCGATAACCGCAGAAGTGAAGGCTTTCCGATCTGAAATGGGAATTTCTTCCTTATTCGTCACTTTCCTTTTAAAGCTCCTCACGTGGCATTTCTGCATTTTCCTCGCAATAAATAAACGTTATGGATGAATGCGTGATAACTCGTGTATTTTCGTTCCAAAGATTTTTTTACGAATTTCTGTAATGCTGCAGTTAATTTACATAGCGTTTTAGAGACATTTGAGCCCGGCGTTTTCTTGAAATCAATTATCGCACGGAATATGGAATAACTGCTTAGGAGGAAAACTATTTTGTTAAATGCCTGTATTGTTTCTTTGATCCTATCATCATCGCTGAATAAAACTTCTTCTTTTAGATTCCCACAAACTCAATACTGCAATAATAATTCCATTGATCGGATCATGCACGAAAGAATCGTGAGCTTCTCTTCAACTGCCCATAAAACATTCTGTTCAAGGCTAAGTTTTATTCCCAAGGGACGATCACAAAAGCTGTCGCATTTGTCAGATCAAGATTTTCAGGATGCTTGAAAGCTGAATATTCATTATGGTACTGCTTGACTTATAATTGAAGAAAAAATTCATGAAAATTCTCAATCGAAGCTTTCGTACGCTTACTTTTCAACACAGAAAAGTTCGTGTTACTCCTACCAACAAGTACCTCGACGGGAAAGATACGGAATTTCGGAATTACGTAGGTTACTTTATTCGTTGAATTCCAAGGAAAGGACCCTTGAAGATTTATTTGTGATAGTATTTGGTCTAATTTCAAGATAAAAAAAATCATAACTGTTATTGCGGATACGTAACCCGCGTTAAGACTAGTTGAGATATAATTTTTAATTGACCATCTAATGAAGCCATACCCAAATAAATCTTTTTTTACTATCTTCCATTTGTAAAGATAGAACATTAAGTAAGCAATATTAAAGGAAGGGCTGAAATGTGACTTATGGAAGTAAAATAAGGCATTTCGTCGAGGAACTCTGTGAGACTTCCGTAAAATCCCCTTAGCTCTCATCCTTCATCATTTCGAGTCTTTTTATGACGATCATCGCAAGGCAATTCCTGCGTCTCTTATACAGTAGAATATTATTGATATGAATACATCATACTGTGTGTTAGTCTGTACTGAACATCATGTTGCTAATTCAAAGAGCTGAACTGGATTTATTTGTCTTTGTTCTTGAAGAGCAGTTTAGTTTCATGATTACCGTGAGTAAGATTTTGAAATGGTAATCCCAAGTAGGATTTCATATCTGTAGGAATACCTTCATCGCTATCAGTTATGGCTTTTTTGAAATATGGTATTTATAGAATATTCCTTCTTTTCGTTTCGTTCTGCCAGAAACTCGATACTGTAGTTGGATTTGACAGTACTGTACACGGTCGTCTACTCCCTATTCGTCCGTACGTCAATGACCGACGAATACATTCGCTGTAAAATTGGACCACATGCACGAACTCGGACAAAACCAGTTCAGGTCGTTTCGAGATTTCTAGTTGAATAAAAATTGATGTAGTTTCCCATCGAAACGTACCGAAACGTACCTACGGCGTCTGCGTGACCTGAATTTCGTGTCTTCTAGCGTCTCGCACTTCTTTCTATAAACTTCGGGTTTAAACTGCGCATGAAGTACTTGATTGGGGAATCAGAATTTCCCCTCAGGAAGTTGACCAACTCAATTTATTCTGACCATGGAGAACTTGGGGGGGGGAAAAATCCTTGTAAATTGGTTGAAATTTCGGTTGAAGATCTGAGATTCTGGGTGTGGATGTGAACTCTGGATAAATGGCCGCCGCTGTAGGTTTCGAAAATCCCCCCGATGCTGCTGAGGTTGCGGCGGGAAAAACAGGGAAGATACAGGAAGCCCTACGAGGTCTACGAAAACTGACGCTTTGGAGTTTGGAGTTACGAGGACAGGTATACACGGAATAATATTATGAAGTTTATTTCAAGGAAAGATCGGAAGCAGCGTGGATGTAGGAAATAAATCATCCCGACAAAATCGTTCTCGGTTCTTGACGAAATTCAAAGGTGTAATATTTGGCTTTTCAATACAAAGCTTTGTTCAATCCATTCACCGATAATATAACGAATAATTCAACCACTATAAAAGTTTTCTTCACACTATCACACTTCCTTTTGTCAGCGTTTCGCTCATTTCAGCAGTTTATGATGGTTGTCCTAACACAATGCCATTATTTTCACCAAATACCTAGACATAAGCTGTTAGTTTTGAGTCTCAAAAAGCAACGCATTTTTTTCTCCCGGGCCCCGAACTCTCCGCTTTCCAACTGTTAATTCCAATGCTGTACTGTGTTTCCCTCTATCGTATTCCCACTTTTCATCGTGAGGACGGCGAGAAATGTACCGTATGGAAATTTTATGCTCGCAATTCCCTGAAATATTCAAATCGTTCTGGGACGTTCAGTAGCGCAGAAATTACTCAGTATCCAGATCGATGTTCATTGATTAAAAAAGATAATTCCTGGCTTGTACAAGAGCACGCTAGATTTTGAATGAGTGAATTTCATATACAGTAATGTATATACATTACAGTATACACCAATATTTTTTGAGCGTCAGTTAAATGCCGAGTGCCTAAGTGTGCCCTCGTGGAAACAGAAATGCACTTCTCACTGCTTGAATTGACTTCTTCCTTGTTGACAATCTGAGAAGTCCCGGTTCGGTTGGAGTAGGCACTGTACATTTTTCCACTCGGAGAAACGCGTAATTCAAGATTGATTAAATGCACCGGCGAGCAGCTTCGAATGCGCGTTGAAGTTGAATTAATAATGAACTTCAGTTCTTGGGGGGGGGGAAACAATTGTGGCGTTTCATCCGCACTTGGCACCGGTTATCTGCGCAGTTGCATTTCACGTCCGTGGCGTTGTCGCGCGATTCCATTTGCCCTATCGTTCGTTGGTTTCGTCTATCCTTCGAGTGTGGTCCTGTGCTGAATGTATACGTGATCGTGCATGTGTGTGTAACTGTGTGTGTGTATGTGTTCTGGTTCTCAAGTGGTGGCAGCTTTATTTCCAGTGACGGCATTTTCGTCGCGTTGGCATTGTTGTGTGCCAACGCTAAGTTGGGATGGAATAGCAATGATGGCTGCGCCGTTGGGTTGAGGCTTGTTTCCCCACTCGTTTTTTGTTGTTGTTCTTTTGCTACTCCTGATCTGGAAAATCTCCATATGCTCGTATATAGGCCGCACCCAGATTATTTTTCTGTTTTCGTTTTTGGCAGTGGTTTCAGGCGGGAAAAGAAGATTAATGCTCGTGTACCCGTGATACTGAAGATGCAGTGTTGCCTTGCATCCATATATGCTGATAATTTTGGTTTATCTGCATCATCTGAATCCTATGTTAAAGGCCGCGAAGGTGAGCCTTTGGTGCACCCAATGCAGTACCTGTACTCTGAAGTACAGTACTTCGTTGCAATGCATTTTTCCAAAATATCTTTAAGAGAAGCCTGCCAAACGCTCGTAATTCCTGTATGTCCTCCAAGTTGTAAATCCATTTGTTTTGGAAGTCAGCTCCTCACTTGATTGAATGTAGAATGCCATTGATTTTAAGAAACCCCTTACTTCTTTGAAATTCAGAATTATCGAACATTTTAATTTCAATACTTCTTAGACTCTTCTTAGATTCCATCATAATTGAAGGAGTTCATTGATTGATGAACTGGAGCGTTGCCTGAGTCATCTTGGTTATCATTCCTTGTGTGGTATCAAGTACAGTATTAGTAGTTTAATCTCTGTATGAATAGAAGTGGAGATTGGTGTACTCTGTACTGTAAAGTATTGATCAATCGGAAGGCGTTCTACAGGACTTCTGTTTTTTTCAAATTTGGGAGCATCATTCCAGAGTCGACAGGCCACACTTTTTCAGTGCAATATTAATTTCTTGAAACCGCCTAATGCTTTAATATTCAATATTATCTGGTACCTAGCTGACACACTTCGAGAATCAAATATGGTAATCTCTATAGAAAAATTATCCCATGAATGATATTGTCTTCGTCGGGTCAGTTTCAAGTCACAAGATACTGTACTGTAATCAGAAAATCTTCTGCCATGATCTGCGGCTATTCTTGCCCCTTTTAAACTTTTATCCCGAAAACGGTATCCGATCGAGAAAAAGTTATGGTGCTTATTTATGGCCTTGGATTAGCATCGTCCATAAAAGATTGGTTGGGGAAGTTGTTGAGCAGTTTTTGCGACCCGAATCCCACCGCACGCTTCCATGGAACTACAAAGTACCAGAGTAAAGCCAGCCTTTAAACCGGAATTGAACCTTTGAAAAAGACCTTTCGGAAGCCCAATCCCTCCATAAGTTACGAAGCTAAGAAAGACTTAGGTCGCAGGGACTTTAAAAAAATTGGTATGGGACGGTATTCAACTTGAAGTTCAATTTATCGAGGTTCAACGGAGCATGCTACCGTACAACTTCCCGGAGCGTCAGATTTTCTTCAATACCGTAGTTACTCAGTTAGTTCCCCTGTGAAGTCAGTCGTGGTATTGGTCGAGCTTCTCGTAAACCTCCTGTCTCATTGCATTTGTGTGATGTCGAACGTATTTTTTCCTCCGCTTGGCTGCTTCAGTCAATCATGTAGGCAGTCTGTAGCCTTAGGCAGTATTTGTGATGGAAAGCCCTTTTTTTCTGTATCTGGAGCATGTGGGTCGCGATGATGAGAAACTTGACATGAGCGTGACGACGACGCAGAAGCATCGTTCTCTTATGTGATGCTTGAGCTGAGGAAGTTGCGTCGACTTTCTGAATGGAGTTTTGTTTTCCGCTATGGACATGCTGGCCGTGACAGCACAGAAAATTATGATTACTTTTTCGCAGTACTGTATAAAAATATTGGGGCGATGCATGTACAATACAGTGCTGCTTTTTTCGTCAACTGAGTTTTGTTTTCCGCTATGGACATGCTGGCCGTGACAGCACAGAAAATTATGATTACTTTTTCGCAGTACTGTATAAAAATATTGGGGCGATGCATGTACAAAACAGTGCTGCTTTTTTCGTCAACTGCTTGTAGAGAAGATACCGGCGTTTTTGTTCCCGTCACATAACTCAACCTTTCCCGTTCCAAGCATTTTCAAGGTTGAGTTTATATCAAGTGTGTTTATGTACCCCAATGATTCCCAGGAAGAAAGATTCCATCGACTTCATCGGAAATTTGTTGTGATCGGCACGTACGTTTTGCTCCCATTTTATTGAATGCTTTCCTGTATGGCCTTTTCGCTGTCTTTGTTGCTAGTCGAATTAGTGGAGTGTTTCATTTAGAGTAGGTGTCACTCGCAGTCATGAGCGCGTCCTGTCAACACACCATCATTCATCGCGTACAATATAATCTGCCTTCTGTGTACAGTATGTTTGTGTTGTGGGAGCCGGAAAAGATTAGAATTTATTTTCTTCTCTAATGACGAGGGAATGCTATTCGTTTTTTTCTTCTTCAGTTCGCTGCCCAATACGTACCTCTTCTTGAAAAGTTGAGATTCAAGTATTCACTTGAAGGAATTCTTTAAAATAATTTCTTCTCCCAATCGCATTGCAGTACGGTTGAACCTCGACATCCGGAACCTCCCCATGTCGACTCTTTTTTTCCAAGTCCCTGCCCGAATAATCTTATAAACAAATACATTACAAAACTCCCTGACGGAAAGGCAATCTCCCCTCGAACCTCCCATTAGTCGAATTTTCCGGAAGCCTAGTATTGACACAGTAAGAAAGAGAAAAGCTGAAGAAACGTAACTGTGTGCTTTGAGAGGAAGTGAAAGATTAAAAGGACAAATGAACCCTCGTCTCCAAGTTCAGCGTCCTGGCTAAGTGTCAAATCATTTACGAATCAATTTATGGACCAAAATATCAAGCACGATTTCGTGCCATTCTTTCTTCTCCCCCATCCAACAAAAATACTTTTTCCCCTACCTGGAAAGCTCATCAACTAACGAATTGTTGGCTAGTCCCTTGAAATTCGACTTGAAGAGGCAGACTAAAATTACACCAAGATATAATCTTTATTGAACAAATTGGATGCTTCTTTGAATTGTTAACGTGCGTTTATTAAATCTGTGTAAAATGAACAGACGAAACAGTTTCGTCGGGACAATTCTAGAGCGATTCAAGAATTTGTTGGAATTGGAGTGATACGTGATCACATGATTTCTTACGAGAAACACACTTGTTTCATGCCTAGTAACTTCATGTTCCAATTTCTCTTGAGCCTTGCTTGGAATGAACAACTACAGTGCTGTACAGTATTGTACTTCTATAATCTGTGATAAGGTTGGCTCTTGCGTGCAGCTTTTGAAGAGAACGGGGCGCCAAATATCATTGTGATAAGGTTGGTTCTTGCGGAATCTCGATTCTGTGGGGAGGAATAAATTGGCTGTCTACGTAAATCTGCAATTTTGACCGAACGATAGAAGTAGCATTAATTTAACCCGAGTTACTCTTGATCCCGCGGCGTTATCGTCAGTTTTTTTTTTCAGTGTTTAGGAATGAGTAATTTCAAGAATTTTCCCCATAAACCCTTCCATCGAAAATCGAGGGAGAAAATCGACATTTTTACGCACTGTTTTGCACTGATGATCAAGCCCAGTTGCGTGTAGCTTTTGAAGAGAACCGGGCGCCGAATATCATTGTGATAAGGTTGGTTCTTGCGATAGCGCTGGTAATCGAGAAAGTGTTTCTGTAGTGCGGTACGCTTCAAAATGGATAAAATCCA
>CAJPEX010007203.1:0-10465 GCA_905338405.1 Notodromas monacha | reverse complement strand
ATTTCTTGACACAAAATATGTTCATTTTATTCCGCATGCTTCATGTAAAAGGAATTTGAAAAAACGAGCAATAGGTGTGCAACCAGCAGATGTAAAGGATCCTTTCTGAAAATATCAATTGTTTTTTGTTTAAAAAGTATTCACAATACAAATACAAATGCCAAATTTCACAATTTCGGTTTTTCTGATGGGTTTTCCAAAATTTCGGACAAGGACTTCTACAGTACCTCAAAGGACTTTGATCAAATGTACGCACAGATTGAGGTTCTCGATCGTGGAATTTTTTACATTTTCAAAATATTCCCCCCAATTTTCCGGGCACTTCCGGTGGAATTCCAATTTCCTCTAGAAACAATTCCAAGCTCTTTTATTGCTTCGCGGATTTGAAAAATCTTGTCTCTCCCACAATTGGGACTCTGAGTTCAAAGATTAAAAAAAAAAAAAGGTTAGGAGGTTCCTGCGCCATATCCTCTGTGGGGATTGGTTTTCAGTTGGGGCGGGTTCCGGCATACAGTACAGTATATTGAACCCAGCTGGGTGGTTGTAAAAATCTGGCTNCTGTGGGGATTGGTTTTCAGTTGGGGCGGGTTCCGGCATACAGTACAGTATATTGAACCCAGCTGGGTGGTTGTAAAAATCTGGCTGCGCCCAACAGTTGGGCAATTTGCTTCTTCACCTCAGTGAACAGGGGTAATTTCACCAAGTGTTTGTGTGGGGTTGTTTTTCGATGATTTTATTGCCTCCAGATGTTTTGGTCATTTGTTTCTGCGCCCTTATCTCTCGGCTTCTCTATGGTTGGACCGGAAACTGATATTCCAAATTCACAAATTCTTTTGGAAACAGGACACTCAAGTTATTGCGAAATTTTTAAAAATTTGTTTTGAATGCTTCATTAGCAGACAACTTATTCGAGCTTTAAATCGATGGTCGGAAAGACACTCAGGTTTATTACTACGTCGTATTTGATAATGTTTGTGAAATATATCAATGTATGACTTCTATACATAAATTTTTTTCATTATTTATCCATTCGTTTTTGTGTATAATGCGTTCATGCATGAACTGGGCAAGATAATTTCGGAATTTCTGGATCAACTAATCCGCTTTAAAGCGGAACCTGTTGCGTGAACACGCTATGAATGAAAATGTTTGTCAAAACTGTTTTTAGATGTCGCTAATCATCGAGTGCAATTATCGTCACATTGAGCGGGAATGTTACGTGCTGGCGTCGATGGTTCAAACTTACCATGGGAACTTATATAAAATTGTTTGAACAGAAGTTCGTGTCATTTTGAAAAGTAGCGTGCACGGAAAATTATTGCATTTGTCTGCATTTAGGACATGATTTCTTTTAATCAACACGATATAACCTATGAAGTGTTGAGAATCTTTCAAACATTGATTTTTACCTTCAGAAATAGGACATTTTCATGATATGTTTTCTCATATTAATTCTAGCAAACTTTATTTTGCTTAAAATCACTCATCGTATCATGCGTCCCATTTTCGGGCCGTGTTGCATGCGACACCTACGAACGGAATATGATAGTTCGAAAATATTTTGTGGTCTAATCGTTAGGTGTCAGGTCGAAAAGTAAACTGTAGGTAATAATCAAGGTCGGAATGCACATTAAGATACATTAATAGGCTCATAGGTTAGATCTGTTCGACATAAGTTAGAGTTATGCGCTTGGTTAGTCTGTAATCTTATTTTCCAAATGCATTTAATTATACAATAGAGTTCAATCATGATTCTTCTTTTTCTTCCGGATGAGGAGTCACCTGTGCAAAAATCTCCCGTGTGCTGAAGGAAATACGGCAGAAAACCTGAAGATTGTTGAAAATGCAACCCTCAATTCCAAATGCGAAATCTATCGATTTCCAACACAAAGGAAAACGCTTGCTTAATACTGAACGGAGTAAGCAGACGGTATTGTTGATGTACAGTAGTATTGCTGTATGCTGTACAGTATAGCTTTATTTGAACCAGACTCCCATAAAAACTAAAACCTCGTGAGTGAGAGAAAATGATGCTCCAAATCGAAGTAGTTTTTCGGTTATTTTTTAAATGTGCTTTACCACCGTACGAAACAATAATTCTCCAGCATATCCGGACATAAAAGCTCTTTATATGCTCTTAATTTGGAATTAAACTTTGCAATCAGCTAATTCATTCACGACATCAGTCAAAAGAGGTTAAGAAAGCATGGTAAATATTCCTCTACAATACACGGTAATCGGCACTTTCACAAATTTTTAAATGAGATCTTGATCACAGATTCTAAAAAGACTCGAAATGTTACTGAAGGTTCTCGTGAAATCGGTGATGGACTCTCGCACATTTGTTTGCTGCATAGTAGTCATAATTATAACTTAAAATAAAACGCTCAATGTTCAAATAATCAACAGGATATTCAAACAAAAACATGGTACGCAAGCTAAATTTTTCGACACGGAAAATTACAATTCGACTCCCTGGTTTGTTGTGATACGTGATATCAATTTTTCCATCACGATTTTATCATCATTTTTACACAGCTGACTTTTTTGACTTCATTAGCTGTTCGTACAAGCAAAAAAAAAAAAAAGCCGCGAAGAACGTTGTTAAATAGATTATTGAGCGAAACAATAGTCGAAGCTCTTATGTCACGAGGTGTGGTCAGATTAGACTCAGTCACGCAACCCACTTTGTTTTCTGGTTACAAAATCAAGGTCTCTGTAAATCCAGTTGTTGCCACCACATTTCACGGGTTTTTTCGGCGCATAATTTTTTCCGAGTCTTCCTTCCATCTAAGCAGCGGTTTTCACGTGGTTTTTAGCATGCTGGTGCAGGAATAGTAAGTTCAGCAATTCCCTGAAAAATTCGGAATGGTATATAGACATCTTTCAAAAAATGCAGGTTATCACACGAAAATCTGGACATTTTTTTCTCTCGATTTCTGTTTAAAAATAAAAGAATAAAATGAAGACTCGATACTAGGAAAAAACACCACAAAGGGGTTTTCTTTGCACACCATCTCTCAGCACAAACTCGTCTCGTCATCATCATCATCATCCCTCATCGAAGCACAACCACGCCCAAACATTTTTTCCGGAGAAATGCAAACTGTTCTTGATTTTTCTGCAACCGAACTCAGGCGATCGCTCACATTGAATTAGAACAAATACAGAAACAAATTTCCGAATAAACAGGAGGAAATGAATTCAAATTTCGCCACATCCCCCCCTCCCAACGATATGCAAATATCATCGATTCGTTTTGTGACATACAGTATACGAGTTGCAACAGGTTTTATGCTTTTGAAGCGGACTTTTTGCGCAAAAAAAATTCGAAGATGGAGGAGGAATATAAGGTGAACCATGATTAGGAGGGAGTTTTCAAAAGTCATGCGAAACTCGAAACAGTTGAAACCATTTAAAAAGTTTAACAACTTATTTCAGATCCTAGGCATTTTTACAGTCTGGCCACATATGAACTTAGATATTTACTGAAATAGCGAAAGAATTCGCAAGATTTTTCGGGACCATTTTTGCGAGATTTTAAGCGATTATAATTAAAAGACAGAAATGAACAGATGCATAACAATTTTGCTCGAATAAGCTAACATGGTGAATTTTTAATTTGTTGACAATTTTCAAATTATTTCTTAATGGTCTTCTGTATACACGAGATGACCGTAATGGCAACTGCACCGAGGAAATTCGTATATTTCTTTGAAATCTGAATGTTTCGGAAAGCGAAAGAAAGTAAATTTTTGGAGAAATTCCAGTAGGAATTACAAAAATTGTAAAGTCACAATCCCGAGAAACAGGATTCCCATTTTTCGCTACATCTGAATTATTCGATATTAATTCATTTTGCTGTGGGTTTAGCAATTTTTTCTGGAGAGAAAAATGATGAGAAGAATATTAACAAATACGTTTCATATTCCTGACAAAAAAACTAGCGGTTGTTTCGCAGAACTTTTGATGAACCCCTGGCGGGGGATGAAATGAATTTCAAGACTCTCTTCATGAGGGAATAAAAATAATGTTTTCCAGTCTTCCAAAAGAACAAAAAATGGGTAACTCAATTTACCACCAGTTTCTCTTTCTTTTCTTCCATTCCGACTCTGTTTTACATGCATCCATTGACTGATTACCTTTTATCTCTCTTTCCAAACTCACGACAGCCAGGAATTGCCTTTGGGCCAATCACGCCACGACATTTTTCTAATCTCTGGACATTTCTTTTAATTTTGTCTTCAGTATAGGAAAAAGAAAAGATATACTGAATACACAAAATTGCAGCCTCTAATTCAGGATAGATAGCAATTTTTTTTAGATGTGGGTCAAAGCTAAGTCACTATACGTCTCTTGCGGGGATGTTCCATAAATGATCAATGAGGTAAACATTTCCATTTTTTCTCCTAAACATAAACTTCTTTCAATTCGTCTCTCATTTTTTTTCCGCGACTTCAAAAAGGAATGCTCTGCTTGGGATTGTTTTTTATATATCGTGCATTTCCCTGATCGAATCGAAAATTCGAGAAAATATAAAATTGTTTAGGATGCAACCGGGAAAGGAAGTCACTATTTTTTTTTCTTCGAACGCGATTCTTCATTGTGAAAAACAATGCACGCCTGAGCGAAAAAAAAAACAAAAGACATCATGTTTTGCATTAAAGGAAAAGTAATATTTTTTTCGGAGGATTGTTTAGATCTACGATGAACTTGACCCACTCTCCTAGAATCCCATTCTTGGCCTTGCTTCGAACCAGCAACAGGCCCCCGTTCTTCGGAAATCCGCTCCATTTCTTCCGGGCATAAAAAATTATAAAAATATACACCGTGAGATTACATCACACAAATTCCTGTCTATTTGAAGTGAAGGGAAAGAAATGAAAAAGAACCTGACGATGAGATTTTTTTGTTGGCTTCCTAAAAAATAAATAAATGGAAAGAATGTATATACGTAAGCACGCATTCCAGGCTATCGGTTTGCAAATCAGAACAGCTGCCAGACGACTTGAAATGTTGGGCATAATTCCCGTTTCCAAGCTCATTCTTCTCGTTTTCAGAAGAAGAAACTGCTTGGTTTTTTTCTCTGTTTTTTTTTCTCGAATATAAGTCCCTTCCAAAAAGTTTTTCTTTCACAACGCAACGCATCGAAAGACTTATCGCGACAATTCGTCTCGATCAGAAAAAGGTGATCATCCAAGAAAGACATCGCACGTAAATTGTATTCCCATCTTTCGTAATCTTACGAAAGGTTTTTTCTTTGAAAGATTCCCCACCTCATTTCAACGCAGAAAGACATATTTTTTGACAAGTTTTACATCTTGATTTGAAAGCAACGTTTTTTTTTTCGTCTTCTCGCGCTTCTCTGACGCACAGGAAAGCACATCAACGGAAAGTCTTTTTGAAAGACACGGAAAATAGCTTTTGCATATAGCTTCCGAGAAAATGAAAGAACTCGTTCAGAAAGCCAAACTGGGCTCAGTTTCGAGAATGGGCGCATTTGAACATATTCTCAGAAAAGTATCGATTGAAATGAAAAGACGGGGTAGCGATTCCGGAATGCAAAACAGAGTTAGACTTCACGGACAGTGATTTTGAAGATGTCTTGCTACTCGTACATATTGTTTTCTGAGATGGTTCCGGTTCAATGCCAAAAGAAAATAATATGAGATAAGTTTGAAAAAATTATTCCAGAAAAAAGCCGATTAAACATGGAAAGAAAACCTATTACTAATTACTATATATAGTAGCCCAATGAAAGCAATTTTATCGCAATTATTTTTTACCTTCGCAATTTTATCGCAATTATTTTCACCTTCACAATATTATCGCAATTATTTTTAACTTCGCAACTTTTTATAAAAATTTTTTTCGAAATAAATTTCAACTGAATATAAGGAATTCGTTCTCGGAAACAAAGAAATAGCATTAATTTATTCAAGAAGAATTGAGAGAAACCAATCCCACAGTTAAACCCGACCATCAGTAAAACATATTCGAACGAGTTTTTGCAGAATTATCTTGCTGGCAGAAAGTTTTGACCGTATTGGTTACAAGGAAATCTTTGTAGAACTTAATTCCCAGAGAAAAATTCCAGCTTTCAGTATATTTATATTAGAAAAAAAATTGTAATGTTAAAAAGGTGAAATAAGAAAGTGATCTGGGACCTGAACCCGACTAATCGAACGAGTCCATCATCTGAAGCGACCTTGTCACAGGACTTGATCGCTTCAGTTGAAAGTTTTCCCCTCAGGCAGGCTCACATACATAGAGAGAGATCTCTTCGGATCCTTTTCCCGGGATCCCTCTTTAAAAAATAAAAGGAAATAACAAAATAAATCGAGAGAAAAAAGTAAAAATAAATATCAGGCCCCGTGCTGGGGATCAAAAGGAGAATACTGCGAGAATCAAGGGAACACCGGCTGTGGCCAGGAAAGAGACCCAGATTGTTAGGAGCAAGTGGGCGTTTCTCTTGCGGCCCGACAGGAATTTGGCGGACTCGTCGTCGCCCGAGGCCAGGGCCTGCATGTTGCAGTTGATCTCCTCGGACCCGAACTCGACGAGTGGCAGTTCGCCGTGTCGCTGACGAGGGTCGACGCAAACCGCGTTCCGGATGGACTCCTCGACAGCCGTCGCTGACGGGATGACGAGTCGGTGCACTTGCATGCTTTCCCGGAGCCAGCGACGGAGCCATTGGCCGAGCCAGGTTTGGCGGCAAGTGCACAGCACTGGGCTGTCCTGGATCAGCAACCCACCTGATGGAAGAGAGAGAGAGAGAGAGAGAGAAAACAAGAACCAAAAATGCAATTAAATAACGTCAACTGTGTGCGTGTTCCTAGCAAAGATGGCACTGATGGACATCTTCCGCGGACCATATTTACAAAATTTCGATGATGATCACCTATCCCCCCACCAAAAAATTCAGATTAAAAATGGAGTGTGTCATAGACTCATATAGGTAGATATAAACGTTAATCAGCAACCCTCGGCACAATTTTCAATGCTAAATTTGCATCATTATTTAATATTATACAGGACAGTTTCTGTAGAACGTCTTTGAGTCAAACGTCGAAGGATCAGAAGAAACATTTGAGTTGGGAAGATCCCAAGTTGGAAGTTGTTGTGGAATCTTCAAACCCTCATCATATACTTTAAACATCTTGTTATCCTACACTGCGGAATTACATTTTCAAATAAACTCTTCTCAATAAAAAATACCCCACAAGGTATTCTGGCCATTTGAAATTGTGGATTATTGTACATATAATTTGACCCATTTGGGAAATGCAATCAATTGAGTTTATTTTCAAACAACTCAAGATAATACCATGCATAAATGGTAATTTTCTCTTCAGGTTCATCTACCGTATTTACTTGAGTACCACGTGTACCTTTTTTCTCAAATTTCAGAAGAAAAGAAGGGGTATGTGTCATAAGTGGGTACAAATTTTTCAAGAAGTCTTATGAAGTTGTGTGTGCATTATACTTGATCATAATGGAGAAATTTTGAACAATTGTATCATCAAGAAAATTTTTTGTACTGAAAAAGTTGAAAATTGATCCAATTTTTGTTCAATTCATGTCTGAAGTCAAATTTTTTGAATTTATTTTCGAAATTTTGTGGTTTTAGATTCACTAAAAATTGGTATGTGCATCTTACACGGGTATGAGATTTTAACCAAAGTTTCAGCTGAAAAACCCCTGTGCGCACCTTACATGCGTGGTATACTCAAGTAAATATGGTAATTGAAATGTTTGCATTGATAAAGTAAGTCCCATAATTGTTTTATTGGAGTCAGATGTTTTAAAAATTGGAATTAAACATTTATTGATACAAAGTTTTGTGATCAAATCTGGAAAAATATATATGCTTGAAAATAAACAAAATTCACCAGTTTCCCCATGTACATTCGGGTATCTTTTGCTGGGCAACCCAAGTAATTTGTGAATTGTGACTGAGAATCCCTATTTTTTCAGTCATCAAAGCAAATAAATTGCTACTGTTCCAGCTGGCACGCGATTTAATTAAGTCATTTTGAAGTTCAGATCGTTTTCAAATGATTTCGTACTACTCCCGAAGAGACTTTTCGTTGATGTAATAGTCATAGGATATAGTGCCATGAACATATGCTGGACAAGTGTAGTTTGTATCTCTTCTCTGCATGCCGTTCATTTCCTGGTTTAAAAAAAAATTATAAATTAGAGCCAAGTGCTTCAGTATAACATCGCATGACGATATTCGCAGACTCTCGTGCTTTAGCTAACCTGTCCCACGAATTCCATTTTTTTTGTTGCATTTCCCACATCAAGCAGGACCGGAAACGAGGGGAAAAAACTTCTTTCAAATCACGTCATGCGCTCGAATCGCTCGAGTTATCCGCAAGAACAGCCAAGAAAGAACCCGTCCCCGTTTTCCGCAGTAATAAATGCCCGATGCTTGGAGATTTGTGGTCCAAGGCGAAATAATGCGGCCAGCAGCAGCAGCAGTTCCCATCAAGAACCCGGGTTACAGAACGTGGGTGTATGCAAAGATTGTGCAAATGAGCGACCTTTACGACTTCGGCCTTTTTACCTTTCCGAATATATGTAAGAGACACACGCGAACATATAGAGGGGGTGTTTTTTTTTTTGTACAACATTATTTCCCGCATTGCGTGAACCCATCCCGTGGATATGAGTAAGGGGTTTCACAAAACCGGGATTAATGTTCATTCTTGTGAAGTATATGCCGCGAATAGTACCGCGGTATAGTGCTGCTATCAGATGGAAACCGCCGTTTCCGGTTTGAATTGAAAAATGGGCTACTGTATATACCATGATAAAATATATGAGAAAAAAAAATCTGGCAGCCGGCTAAAATTTGGCGAGCTGAAAATTCTTCTCCGGCGAATTCGGTCATCGGCATGTATTGCACAGACCATTGCGGTTTTTCTTAAACCTGTTTTTTTTTTCAAACGATTCGATTCAAGTCGGAATTTCGGAACTTGTGAAATAATCCAAAAATTGGCATGAAATCGGGAGAACAATATTTTTCTGTTGGTGGATAGTTTTTGGCCGCAGATGGAAATTTGAGCAAAGTTCTCATCCAAGAGTGTCAATCAACTATAATTTTGCAGCAATTTAAAAAAAATATTCAGCACTGAATAAATTCTGAACTCTTCTCATTTAAGTGACACGCTATTTATTCTACATAAATAGGGTAGAAAAATATTTGGCAGAGATGAAGAAGATTCATTTTTGCCGCACATGGAAGTATGAACGAAGTTCTTATCCGTGCTCCAACCACTGCTGTACAGTATATCCAAATTTTAAGTTTTTCTTGTTTTACGATTTCGTTGAATAAATTCTGACTCATTTTCAAAAAAATATAAGGAAAATCCAAAATCTCAGAGAGGATCAGGAATTACTGTGGACACGGATATCATCTGCCAATTCCCCTAGGCTGTGTAAACTTTCAACAAGAATTTTTACTTTTTCAATAATGAACTATGTTCACCGTGGGTTCTGCATTTGCACGAAATCTTTAAAATCACTCATAGTTCAACAGCGGATTAACAACTATTAGCAAGCATACATTTCAATTGCTTAACTCGTGATACCGACTTGAAAATAATATTTCTCTTCATAATGACGGCTTTGCAAATTTAAAATATTACGTTAAATGATGACAACAGGGATTTTTTGTTCTTGCCCCCTTTCTTAAACCCCCCCCCCGGAATTTCAGTTACAGGTGTATTTTGAACCACTGACGGATTAATATCATCCAAAATTGCGACTAACATTGCCCTAACTTGATTCATCCTCCATTTCAAGTTACTGGAAAGATTTTCCCATTGTAAACCTCAAATCTGAGCTTAATTTTAGTTAGAATTTTGAAGGATATGCGAACAAGTGTGGATTAGAAGGCTTGATGCATGTCGAAAAAATGTATGTTAGAGAAGTTAAAAATTAGCCCCAAAACCAGGAAGCAACCAAAGCAAATTTGCGTGTCCTGAACTGTAAAATAATTTCTTTTGTTTATCTGGTTCAAGAAAAAATGAAATAAAACCAGTCAAATAAAAGTAAATTCCCGTTCACTGCAAGGACATGTTCCCTATGAATACAAGATTATCTGAACCTCTGGTATAAAAAAAAGGAGCCAGAAATGGTTCTTTCGTGTTTTCTTGATGAAAGAATGATGAGAAAAAATACTTTCCGTAAATGGTTTACAGCAGCAGATGTAATCACCTCAACTTTCCCGTCAAGTCTCATTCATTCATCAACAATGGTTTTTTTGACCAGATAACTCCCATGAAGAAAATACTCAACTACTGACAGGTTAGAGACAATAAACAAAAACCCCCCGGCCAGGGCACCGTTAGCCTGGGGAATGTTACTACTTACCTTACCAAATTCCCTTCACTGCGAATTGAACCACTTCCCCCGTAAGGATCCCCCCAGCCTCAGATTTTTAGCGGGCTATATA